>VZTT01030978.1:42219-66225 GCA_013400855.1 Buphagus erythrorhynchus | reverse complement strand
AAAAAAAAAAAGCGGGGAAAAAAGGAAAAGACAGGCAGAGAAAGACAGAGTTGTTAGACATCCGTATTTTCTAAATGTGTCTGGCAGGAGCCCCAGTAAGGAATTTAATCAGCAAGAGTTGTTTAAACTGGGCTTTGAAAACAAGCCCTGTGCTGCTTGTAATGAACTTCATATCATCTGCAACTCCTGTTTGCTGACGACATTCAATTTGTTAATTCTGCAGCTGGTGATAGGGGTCAGATATGAAAGTGACGATTGTTTTTTGACGTCCCAACCCCTGCTCACATCTTTCTAATTAATCCTTTTAGGAGCCACCAACAGATCAAGAGAAGCGTGGGGAGGGAGGGAGTGTGGGGAGGAGAAAGAGACACTTTATTTTGTGCCTGGCCTGTGGCTCCTTGCCTCCCTCTGTGGTGAAAAGGAGACACAAGGGCATTCCTGCTACTTGGTCTTATGGTCACAAGCTTTTACGAGTGTAATGAATGTCTTAGAAAACATTAATATTGGAAAAGTAGGTGGCAAAAATAAAAATAAAAATAAACAAAGAAGGCTCACACAATCACAAAATAGGTAAGGTTGGAAGGGACCACAGTGGGTCATTTGGTCCAGCCTCCCCGCAGGGCCATCCTAGAGCACACTGCACAGGATTGTGTCCGGATGCCTGTTGAATATCTCTAGTGAAGGAGACTCCACAACCTCTCTAGGCAACCTGTGCGAATGCATGGTCACTGCTCACCAAAGAAGTTCTTCCTCATGATCAGGTGGAAATTCCTGTGCATCCAATTCTGTTCACTGCCTCTTGTCCTAGTGCTTGGCATCACTGAGAAAAGTCTGGAAACATCCTCTTGGCACCTTTCCTTCAGATATTGATAGATATTGATGAGGGTCCCTCTCAGTCATCTCTCCTCAAGGCTGAACAAGCCCAACCCCTTCAGCTTTTCCTCATAAGAAAGATGCTCCAGTCCCCCAGTGATCCTTGTTGCCCTCCCATGGACCTGCCCCAGGAGCTTCAAGTCTCTCTTGTACTGAGGAGCCCAGAACTGGACACAGCACTCCCAATGTGGCCTCACCAGGACTGAGTAAAGGGGCAGGGTCACTTCCCTCGACCTGCTGGCAATGCTCTTCCTAATGTACCCAAGGATACCACTGTGCTTCTTGGCCACAAGGGCCTTGCTGGCTCAGGGATAGCCTGTTGTCCACTGGGATCACCAGGACACTGGGACCACCAGCTGTTCTCCGCAGAGCTGCTTTCCAGAAGATTAGGCCCCAGCCTTTGCTGGTGCATGGGGTTACATTTCCCCAGTGCAGGACCCTGCATTTACCTTTGTTGAATTTCAGACTGTCTTCTCTGCCTATCTCTCCAATCTGTTGAGGTCCTTCCCCCTAAAATAGCTCACTTTAAAATCTGGCAAGCATTTCATATTAACTATCTCCATGGGGAATGAGAAGGATGATGGAATTAGCAGTGAGGTAGGAAACCATTCTCCCACTATATTATCTTGCTGATGCAGGGCTGGTGAGATCTCCCTGGTTTAAAGAGCTGAGTGTGTACAAGCCACACAGAAATCCAGCAACTCTGTGCAGGCAAGAATGTCATCAAACAGAGAAGAAATAATGGCCTCAGGAGGAGCCCAAGTGTGCACATACAGGCAGGGACTGCAAGGGAATCTGGACCCACCAACCAGCACAAAGGCTCACAAAGCACAGATGGCTTTAATGGAAATAGCAAAAGGGCAGGAGATATTGCTGGCCTGTGCAGCATGAGAATGGGAGTGCTTTGATATTGCTGGCCTGTGCAGCATGAGAATGGGAGTGCTTTGCAGATGCCAAAGTCTTCCTTCACAGTGTTTTCAGCCTGGAAGCCTGAACTTCTTACCTAGAAAGTTATTTAGGGTGAATCTGCTGCAGTGACCACACATGCCTTGGAAAGGGCCAGCTGGCACATCAACCTATATGTGGTGCAGTGAAGTCTGTGTTCATCTGCAGAGGTTGGATGAGGAAGCCTTACAAGGCAGAAGAGCCAGCAATCAAGAAGGGAGAAATTTTATAAAAGGTGAAAAAAGTTAGAGTGGAAAACTATCTGGGTGACAAAATTTTAAGAAAGAAAGACCTAAGATTATGCACAGAAACTGCTGGCATTGGGGAAAGGTAGAAGAAAATAAACATGCTCTTTTTAGCACTAGGCTGAAAAAGATTTTAATGGAAGGGTTTGGTTTTTCTTTCCCAGTCCACCTCAGCACTGAGGTTTCGACTCACAGGAAATACATCATCACCAGCCTTCCTGGAGCAGAAGAGTCTTGGCAGAGGTTGCACCTGTTCTGGGTCAGAGCTGAACAAACAGTTTCAAGTGCCTGTCCTCATACAATGATTCCCCAGGAGAAGAACGCTGGGATGCTGGTATAGCTGGGTAAACACATCTACCCATTTGCTCTGTTCCAACAGGATCTAACACTGAACCTTTGGCTCAAATGCAGTGGTTATGGTTCCTCTCAAGAAAATAGGGATCTACCAGCTCATTCTGGCTGTATATCCATTGGACCCTGCTTTTTTTCATCTGTGGCCAGAAAGTGCAGCCACTTGCTTATATGCTGTCAGTGCTCTTGTTTTCCTACAGAAATTTTCACTTGACTCCCTTTTATTAACCAACAACTACTGCTCTCAACCATTCTTATAATGGTTTACCCATCCAGTATAAACTTGCAGTATCTGATATTATGATGAGAAATCCACCACCTTCATAAATGTTTACCACTTTTTAGCAGACTTTATGTATTAATTTGCACACAGAAAGGAGGTCTATTGCTCTTTCACTCCTAACTCTAAAAATCACTAAAACACAGTTCTGCTCTTGGCATGCCTAGAAAAAGACTAGCTTCAATTAAATTGGCCTAGATTTAAATCCGTAGGCTCATGAGCACACTTTGCCCTTATGGTGCCTCTTCAGTTTGTTCCAAATGTTATGCAGAAAATCTAGAAAAATACTGGGGGTGGGGGAGAACTGTATGGTTTGATTAAATTGATGCAAATATATTGTTAGAGATGGAGGTATCTTCCTACTGGAGAATCACTGCCTTTTGCAAGCAGGTAACTCACTATTGAAGCCTGCTTGTAAATGAGAAAGAGTATTAGAGGGCTGCCTGAGATTCCTGGGAGACACCAGAGGACACAGAGCTCTGCTACATCTGCTGGTAATAGAGGACAAACAAGTAGAAGGATGAAGCTGCATTGTTTCATCAGCAATGAAACAGATTTTCCCCAGCAGATAAACTGAAGACAAGAAAACAGAATTATAAATGCAGTGAAAAATGTGTAAAGGAAACTGAATTTCTCAGGCTATTTAAAACACACACTGTTATTTTTAATAGGCTTTCACCTGTTGCATCTGTGAACATGAGCATATCTTTCACTCCTGCAAGATTTATAAGCTTAATTTAGCTGCTTATGAAAGACCCATTGGCCCTGAACATCTCGACAAGTGGCTCATGGTATCCACTCTGCTTAGCAAGAAGCACAAAGCACTTAGTGAAAAACATTATCTTTTCCAGTGTTTACGTTCAGCTCAAGCACATCTTAGCCCTTTTATTGTCTGTATGGTTAAGTCCTACAGGTACCCTGTTACATAAAAGACACACTATTTATTATTATTTATTATGTTAACTAAGTACTTGAGGGAAACAGTAATCTATTTTCAGTGGGGGGAAAAACCCACCCAAAGCAAGTATGGCAAGAATTGCCAGCTCCAATAGCAACAAGAGCATCTTTTACATCTCAACCCACTGCAGAGGTGTCCCCACAAAAGCCTTGTGCAGGCAGTTGTACCCCTCTAGCGGCATCTTAAACCACGGCTTTCAACTTGCTATGCTACTTTGTTCACTCTGCTATTCTTGCATGACATTTCTTTGAAATCCAAACAATATTTCCTTTTATGAATTAAGCACTTGCATGGTTATAAATTCTGTTTTAGGGTGATAGTTCTGATTTTCTCAGGTAAGAAAAGGACTTTACATCAACTCAGAATACCTAACACCATAAAGAATCAATTCCATACATTATCAAGCCAGTTTTCTTAAATGTTTGGGTTTTTTTACCAGATATGTCTCTTGCCACAATATGATGTTTTAATAAATGTGAAAATACATATTTTAAAGAAATACACCCTGTCTCTGAGACACACACACAAAGAAAAAGCAAAGCATGTCTAGATCAAAAACAGCTAAAAGGAATAAAGTCAACAAGGACAGTGTTTAAGTAATCAACATTCCCAGATGGGTAATGTCAAAATGGTAATTATCTTTTCAGTGCTGCCTGAAAATCTAAAGCAGGAGGAAAATGTCCAAAGAACTGTATTGCACTGCTCTCACCCTGTGAGGGTACAGAGTACGTCTGGAATAATTGTGAACAAAATGGTGTTCATCTTCCATAGCCCTCCAGAACTCTATGGAAAGGGTGTAGGTTGTCCAGAGGGACATAATTACAAGTAAAGGAATAAAATTTAACACAGTAACATTTGCAGTGTTCATCAGAGCAAATTCCCCAGCAATGAGACATAGCTGACATAAGGAAGTGTCCTTAAGGAATCAATGGGCGCTCCATTAAAGGTTATGCTACATAAAGCAGGCAGTGCTACAACTTGGAAGGAAAAGTTTCCAAATGCTCTGATTTCTGCAACAGAGTGAAATGACAGAGATTCCGCTGGGCAGGGAAGTTTCAAAAATGCCTTTAGGTCTCTGGCTTGTTTAAGCTACCTCTTGGAGACCAATGCAAAAGAATTAGACTGTATGAAAGCAGTATTATTTAGCAGGTGTTATCTTAGGCACTTTGGAACAATGTTACCCTCTCATATTTAGAGATTAAGCCTTATGATTAATTCTTTATATCTGCCCTGTTTTGGAGGGTGTTTGAGGATGCTGCTACAGTACAGGCCAAGAGCAGAGTTTGGGAGGCTATGGTTCAGTAAGAGAACACACGACAGGGAGAATAAGGACAGGTACATGAAGATACCCACTGAGTTTTCTATATCCATGTTGAGGAATCTGAAAGCAGCTTGATTTATGAAAACAAGCATAAAAGTATCAGACCCTTACAGTGAAAACTGCTTGGGGTGCACATCTTAGGAATCATGAATGGAAGGAATAACCAAATCAGCCTTTTAACTGTTTGTAACATGTTACAGGGAAAGAAAACAGCCTTCATTCTCAGTGTGAGCAAACACCTATGGCAGGGCCAGAATATACTAGACACATTCCTTGCTGCCCAAATGCTTTCCGAATCTTAATAATTAACATTATTGATAGACATCAGTTTTCAATACTAACACTTTAATACTGCTGCACAGAGACCAATTTTCCAGCTTTTATTTACTAATCAATTTCCATCTTGAGAAATCTCAGAGATATCTATGCTGACCAGTGAAAAATGGGGGAATCAACAGAGAAACATCTTAAAACAATACCGTTGTTGTGCAGCACCACAGTCACGGGATTATTGCCTTTCTCTCCTCCTGTAATGAGAGATTTGACCTGTATTCCTTGGGCTGAAAAGGGACAAGTGACCCATGTACCAAGAGGCCCAACTCTCTCACCAGCAAGTGCCAATGCATTTTGCATTAGCACCTCTCAAGAGGAGACCCTGAGTCCCAGTGCCAATGGGGCTACGGGAGTGTGAAAAACCTCCAGAATATGCTTTCTCACAGCCTGACAGATAACTTACCATGAAACCCAAAGACTGTCATGTCATCCAGGACATAATATCCCATATTCAAAGGAATGAGTTGCTGCTCACAGGTTACAGAGACAATCCTTAAAACTTCCATTGAAAAGTTCATTTTCTTAGGAACATAGCTTTGCTCCTCAAATAGCCTACTCCCTAAATCCACATAAAAAATGGTTCATTCTGGTCTCTCTGGAACAGCAAAGTTCAGGTGGTTTGAAAAAGAGAAAAGAAAAATACCTACTTACTCAATATTTTCATTCTATAGAGTTTACTTTGCAAAAGAGCAGGTAAAAAGAAAGCAGATGGAAATGCTTTAAAATGCAATTTTTTTAAAAAAAGGAAAGAGTTAACATGAATAAGGTTATTTTATCTCTAAATGTCAAGTCCAAGATGCTCTGAGCAAGCAGTGGTTGGGGATAAAGCTAAAGCAGTAGGTTTTTCTTTAAAGAAATGCAGACCAAGTAGCAAAATGTAGACTGAAAAATAAAGTGCAAGAAGACAAAAATGCTTAAATTAGCCTGGGGAAGTCTATCTATCTAAGTCTTGCCTATATTAGACAGGGCTTGCTGGAAAAGGGAAAACTGTAATTTTACAGTAATTTTACCAGTAAGTTGCCCTACTGGAAGCACAACCTTATATTAGGAAAAAGGAGATTTTTGGCTGCTCTAACACTATAAAGTTCCTTCAAGCAAGCAAGCCAAGCTGGAGAAAGGATTGAGCTTATGCTGAACCATTTGCTTGCACCTGCAGCCTGATGGAGAATGGTGTTGATTTTGCTGGTAATGGTTAATAGCTTGGTATTTAGAACTATCCTTGGCATTCTTACACAGCCTGTGGAGGCAGTACTGTGTTTCATAGACTGCATTTCAAATCAATAGATTGTCCTGGGTGGCAGCACCTGGTTTCTATACACCCTGCTTTAAAAAAAAAAGAAAAAAGAAAAAAGAAAAAAGAAAAAAGAAAAAAAGAGAGAGAGAAAAACTCTTTACTTGAAGTTGAGGAGAAAATTAGAAAATTGATTAAATGTAAAACACTCAGAGGGAGGCAGAGATCCTGGGAAATAGGGGAAACAGGAGGCTGTGGACTTCTGTACCTTTGCCTGGAAGGGTTTAAAAAACCCTCTCTGTTTCCACTCCTCATCCTTCCCTAAATCACAGATGCAGTATCTCAAATACAAATTTTGAGCATGGATCCAATGCCTTAAGCCCTTCCAAAGTCCTCTTGCCCAGTTGGCTCAGCACCTTTGGAATGAGGTGACCATCTCTGCAAACCAGCCTCATGATTTTACACTTTTCAAATCTGCACCTCTACCCCCAATACTTCCCCAAACCCCACCCCAAAATCCTTTTTTAATACATTGCAAAGCCACAACAAATACTTGCAGAATGCTGACCTAAAGCACAATTCTTCACCTGATTCTGCACCTTGCAAACTTTACATTTTTTCCTACATGACCTCTAATTTTGAGTTTCTAATAGAAACCTTGTACAGGCAGACAGCACCATTTTGTGGCCAGTTCAATGCAGATGGCCATTTTCTCCCAATATCCATTTTGGCCAATTCTCATTTTGCTCTTCCCAGCACAAGGAATTCCCAAGACTGGTTAAAGAGGGGTAGAGAACTGGCTGGATGGCCAGGCCTAGAGAGTAGTGGTGAACAGTGCTGCATCCAGCTGGAACCAGTCACTAGTGGTGTCCCTCAGGGGTCTGCTGCAGCCAGTCCTGTTCAATATTTTACTGATGACATGGATGAGGGTATTGAGTTTTCATCAGTAAATTTGCAGATGACACTAAGCTGGGAGCGTGTGTTGATTTGTTGGAAGGTAGGAGAGCTCTGCAGAGGGACTTGGAACAGTTGGATGGATGGGCAGAGTCCAGTGGGATGAGGTTTAATAAGTCCAAGTGCCGAGTCCTGCATTTTGGCCACAATAACCCTCTGCAACATTATAGGCTGGGGATGATGTGGCTGGACAGTGCCCAGGCAGAAAGGGACCTGGGTGTACTGGTTGACAGTCGACTGAACATGAGCCAGCAGTGTGCCCTGGTGGCCAAGAAGGCCAATGGCATTCTGGCCTGTACCAGGAATAGTGTGGCCAGCAGGAGTAGGGAGGTCATTCTTCCCCTGTACTCAGCATTGGTGAGGTCACACCTTGAGTGCTGTGTCCAGTTCTGGGCCCCTCAGTTTAGGAAGGATCTTGGGACACTTGAGCGTGTCCAGAGGAGGGCAACGAGGCTGGTGAGGTGCTTGGAACACAAATCCTATGAGGAACAACTGAAGGAACTGGGGCTGTTTAACTTGGAGAAAAGAAGACACAGAGGTGACCTTATCACTCTCCACAACTTCCTGAAAGGTGGTTGTAGTCAGGTGGGGTTTGGTCTCTTTCATCAGGCAGCAACTGACAGAACCAGAGGACATAGTCTCAAGCTGCACCAATGGAGATACAGGTTGGATATTAGGAAAATATTAGGAAAAAGTTTTTCACGGAAAGAGTAATAAAGTATTGGAATGCTTTGCCTGGGGAGGTGGTGGAGTCACCACCCTGGATGTATTTAAAAAAAGACTAGATGTGGCACTTGGTGCCATGGTTTAGTTGAGGTGTTAGGGCATAGGTTAGACTTGATGATCTTGGAGGTCTCTTCCAACCTAGTGATTCTGTGATGCTGTGATACTGTGAGTTAGGCATTCAAGTCTCTGTTTTAGACTGCTAATGCACACTGCTAGCAATTTGCTTGCAAATCTCCAGGCTTAATCGAACAAGAAGATGTCATTTTAGCCTCTTTAGGTTTTTTTTGCTGTTTATAAGTAAAGAAATCGATCACACAAAATAAAAATTGGGAGTTTCCAACAGTAGTCTCAATTCAGGCAAAGTGGTAACTTTTCCCAGGAAAATCTTGATTTTCTACTACCAAACTATTGGTCTCAGAATTATATTCTGCATTTCAGATTACATATTTGTGGCCTGCAGTCACAGGAAACTTATCCTTCAAAATTTAATTCAGTAGGACCGCAATATGGGACTTGCTGTTCAAAACAATAGGAAGAGAACATTTATTCTTTTCCTTACTTACCATGGCTGAAATAAAGAAAAAAAAAATCAACTTTATCTTCTGGAAATGTCACATTTGCTTTGTGTCCTTCAGAATCCATTGATTTCTTTCTTCTTCCCCTGGAGTAACTGCTCAGACCTTTTCTGCCCATCTGCACTTTCTCTACCACAAGCTGCAGAAGCATTCACTATTATTGTGTCTCAGAGGTGCTAACCTAAAGAGACATTATTAATGATATTAAAAAACCCTGTACGGCCTCTTCTCTCCTTTTTCATTCTTACTTTTCAGGAGACAGGGAGCAGAGGAGGAATTTCCACAATGGTATTGTTTCAGCTTGGTACGAAGAAAATCCTTGATTCTTTATGTGTGCTTGGAAGCCTATAGTAATCATATTATTCCAGGGTCCTTATTGCTGGTTAATGGAATTCTTTTAATATTGACCCAAGTTTCTATTAAATAGATTTGCATTGATCTGGTGATGTATAGAGCTCAAGTAAGTCTATCTATGTGTAAGCAAATTAAAAGCCTTAAGCCTATACAGCCAAACTGTATGATCCCATGTTGAAAAATTGATCCTCTGATACTCTCCTGGGGACATTTTTTTTTTCTTTTTAGGTAAAGAGACACCTTCAATTTCTTTGACAGAAATAAAAATATCACAAATATTTCCCATTCAACAAATACAGTCCAAAGCCAACAGAATAAGTGTTTATAATTAGAAAGTGCACCTTGAATTGGGTAGCACAGCACTGACAATTCAGCAGTTATAATGAATATATGAATTATGTTGAATACAATAAATTATGTTTGTACAGCATCACTCATCATTGCTTTCCAGCCTGAGCATAGAGTTTGATATTTTTGCAGCAATATGTTTACCACAGCCTTGCTGTCACCAAATTCAATACCAGCATCACCCAGACCATTCTCCTTTGAAATCAAATTGATCTCAGTGCGCCTTTTCCCTGTCCTGGAATAAAATCATCAAACACATAGATCTCAAAACACTTAGTAAATAACAGTGTCCTGGTTGTATATGTGCAGCAGTATTGAAGATGCACCCATGAAACCTGTTGCAATACTAATAAGATCTACAAATCTGCATGAGAACTAGTCTCCAGCCACCACCATGGGTGTACATGGCCACTGAATGTGAGGATGGGCACAGGGGAGTGAGAAGCACTAGCTCAGATGGGTGGTTTCCCAAGGCACCATGCTCCAGGGTGGCTTATCCCACCTCTAGCAAGAATTGCATTCACTTTGAAGTCTGTCTTCTAAGAGAAGGCATCAGTACTGTTCCTCCTTTCTCTCCCACGATGTCCATCAATTACATTCATTAATTAACCAAGAGATAATTCATCTTTACCATCAGACAAGTGGGTTCAGAGAGCACCCAAGGAGCAGGAAGACACACATGCACATACACCCAAATAAGCGGGATGTCTTCAATCTTATTTCCATACGAAATTAGACTAAAATAATCATAAGCTTAATTCAGTTTCTCAGTTCCTGTTTCATACACATTTTGACCTTCCAGCAGAACTGCACTAGTGGTAGTCTTTGTCTAACATATTACAGGCTACTAACACAACTCCAGAAAATCCACAACAATATCCAAGGTGCCCAACTGCATACAAAGACCAACCCACATTTTGGAAACCCAGACAGAGCACCTATAATTTGGAGGCCATTCTTACATTACCCAGTTAATACATGCATATGCCTCTGCTGTGCACTTATAGCATGTGAGCAAAGAGCGAGTAAAAAAAACCCACAGAAGCCTGGCAAGAAACAGTGGTCAGGATGGCAGAGTTCATGCAGTGTTTTTAATGGTGATGAAGGATGAGCACTGTCTCAATGCTTACCTTATTGAGTGGGATCTGTTCAAGAAAAGATAGCTAGTAAGTAAAAAACCACCCTTTAGAAATGCTAATTAACATCAAACACTGATCAATAATCTTTAAAACCTCCCCATTATAAGCATGAACAACTACACCTTTGCAAATTGAAGTAGGTCTTGGTAGATGTGAAGATTCTCTGACTGGAAGAGCCATATCTCTGTGTGCAAGCACTTCCATCACTTATTATCAATATCCAAAAGAGCATATCAGCAAAAACAGATATTTTTTGTTAGGGTGTTGCATGCCATGAACCTTTCAAGTATTTTAAGAAGTGTTTTTAGTACTTGTTATTTTGATTTGCACTAGGCTGAGACCGAACCTAGCCTCTATTCTGTGCATGTAACCTTCCTGCTAGAGCAGTTTTGAATGCCAGGTCAGGAGAGGTTTTCTTTTGATAGACTTTCCACATGCTTCAGTATGAGTAATGCAACCCCTTGCTTTCATAATGAAGTTGTATGCTTAGTTCTCCGTGATTTCTCAGACATACACAATTATAAAGTGCTAAAACAATTTTCCTGCGGGTCAGCTGCATGAACTTGCTTTGGGGTGACAAGAGTGAAAGTCTCCACATCATCACCAGCTCTTGACAGTTAGCAGAATGAATAGATCACATCCCTGCATCAAAGGAAACCCACTGCCCAGGACCTCAGTGCTGCATTATGACTGTCTTAAAATCAGTGAAAACCTAATAGAATGCTAAAGAAAAATTACCGTCATGGGTCCTTAGAAGTTATTTTACCACAAAAGCAGTACATTCCTGCATGCAAAGAGAAAAAGATCCTTGCTTCTCACTCCTTACTAACAGTAGCCATTGCCTGCCATGTAGTTACCTGCAGGATTTCCAGGGAGTATAGGATGAAAACAACATCTCTTTCTCCAGGTGCAGGAGTCAAACTGAAAACAAAGGCTAGTAGTAGACCGTGACCCCTTTGCAAGGCAAGGGGCTGTGCAGCCCCCCAGGGCTGGGGCATGCTCCCGAGTCCTGCCTACCTCAATGTTTTGCCCCAGCCCTGAGCTGGAAGGTGACCTGCAGGAGACTCACAAAAAGCCATTACTGTGTTGTGTCAGCTCAGAAAACTGCAACAGGGCCAGGCAGGGGAGGAAAAAGCCTGGAGAGGAAATCAAGGAAATTAACTTCGGCAGAAACTAGCAAAGCCTTTTTCTGAATGTTAACTATCTAATTTAATGAAGTCTAGAGATCAGTAGAGACAATTGTCACTGCCAGGTTTGATGCCAATCACAGCTCTGGAACATGAGCCAGTGAATGCATCCAACATACAAAAGAGAAAACAAAAACAAGGCAAGGATTTGACCCTTTGCTCTCATGATCCTTTAAGAAGAAATATCACCTTTCAAAACAATGGGTTTTGAAACCCATACAAGTCAGCAAGAAAAAGGAAAGAAAAATCACAAGGCAAAAGACTACAGAATTGTAATTTCACTTTGTCAGTCTGTGGTGCCTTTAGGGCTGTCAGTGGAAACACTTGTGGGATGAAAACCTCTATGTGGGCTGGAAAATTACAGAAGATTTCTCTAATCCCTGTCAGGGAAGCAGGCCTGAACTTTTTCCTTGTGGGC
The DNA here is from genome assembly GCA_013400855.1 of Buphagus erythrorhynchus. Classification (NCBI taxonomy): domain Eukaryota; kingdom Metazoa; phylum Chordata; class Aves; order Passeriformes; family Sturnidae; genus Buphagus; species Buphagus erythrorhynchus. The sequence continues at coordinate 53,987 of VZTT01030978.1, read as the reverse complement.
AGCTGTAAGTCTGCTGTCCTTTCATAGGAGTCCTATCACCAGGACACACTTCTCCTGTGCCGGTGGGTTTCCACTATCCTCAGCTCCATCGCTCCCTTCACCTTATTCTTGAGAAGGCATATTGTGAAGGAGATGTTTTGCATCTCTGCTAAGTATATACAAACAAACTCCAAATCTCTGTGTATCAAAGGCACAGCTAAGAAAATTAATATAGTCTGATTTCTTTCAAGCAGGTTCTTCTATAGAGACTTTCAATGGAGGAAAATTAGAACCATTAAGTTTGGAAAAGACCTGCAACATCAAGTCCAACCTTTGAATATCACCATGCCCACTAAACCATATTACAAAATGACACATATAGTCATTTTTGAACACTTCCAGGGATGGTGAATTCCCACTTTTCCCCTAAAAATCTGTCGATGTATAGTTCTTGCTCTTATAGGTAAACATGACTTAACATATGATTCTGGACAATCTGCTCCTTCCCAAGCTGAAGGACTGAACTCTTCCCTCTCTCATCCTCTTGAGCCACCCTTCCTTCTCTGAAAATGAGCCCTGGGAAAGCTCTATATGGGAGAACAGCATTTTATCCCCCCTCTAAAATATTAGGAATGTTAAGTGTGCCCATTTCTTGCTTTATATGATTTGCATATCTACATCCTCCTCAGAATAGTCACACAATGAGAAATTCTGATGGTACTAAAAATGCCCTTACTGTGACATTATACAATCTAAGAGGTTTGCATGAAATTTCTACTAAGCATACAAACACAGAGGTGATTTGGGGATGGATTTCCCTGAGGGTACAGTTCTTACCTTGTACTCAGTTAGTTTTAGAGGAATCCTGTCAAAATGCAGAAGCATCCATCCTCTCTCCTGCATGCATGAGAAATACAAGACCCCAAATTCTTCTGTTTGACCTTCCCTTGCCTCCTTCTCTGTCTTTTCACCCAAGCTGTAGACCTGAAAACCAAACCATATGATCAGAAGACCAAGACCACAAGGAGACTTATGGAGAGCCCACAACTGCACTGTGCAAAATTACCCATTTCCAACCTTCATCCACCAACTATCATGTGTCTCATTTGAGCAATGCTGATGGCAGTCACCAAACTACACCAAGTAGTTGCTTCACACTGAATAGCAACAGACCTTGGCAGACATAATTCCACCCAGGCCATTCATATATTTTCCACAAAAGCTCCAATCCTGGAAGAATTTAGGAGGTTTTAGGACAATGCACTGAAAAACATACTTTAACGTTTGGTCAGCCCTGAAGCTGTCAAACAGTTGGACTAGATGGTCATTACAGGTCCTTTTTGGCTGAACTATACTATTCTATTCTATGCCATTCTTATTAGTATCTCCTTCTTTCCCTAGAAGTACACACTGAGGCACACACACTGATACACTAGGTACAGCAACTGGGCATTCTTCATCCCTCTTCTGCCATTCAGCTCCCAGGGACTAACCTCGTGGTACTCCTCTCTACTTAGGCCATGGCAGAAACCAACCCTGCAGCCCAGGGACCACCCCTATAAGCTGTTCCCTCTCTGCAGACCAGGGATAATTTCCATGAGGCCATGCAGAGAGGACTAGGGACACAAACTCAGTTTTGGAGGGATACAAGGGGTGGTTTCTGCAGCCACAGCCTGGATAAAAGCCAAAGAGTAACCAGAGCCATGGACTGGGCTGGCCAGTGGCAAAGGACCACCATGGAAACAACACAGGCTTTGAAAAATCTAAGTAAGTGAAGGTTACACTGGTGTGGTGGAAAGGTTGGTCATTTTCAGATCTAGAACATTCAAATCTGTGCCCAAAGCAGAGCCAGGCAAGCAACATCTCTTGGCAAAAATAACCCACTTCTGTTATCACTGTCATACTCCCTTTTCCCCACTGAAACCAAGATGCATAGATCTTCTGTTAAACACTAATTTTTTGTGTTTATATAGGATACAAAATGCATTTCAGCCAAAGGGTAAAACTTGTACAGCTCACTTTTGCCACTGACCTTTTTCAGAGGAGAAAGAGAGCAGAGTTCAGCTGGATGGGACATACACCAATTACCTAGTCCAAATGCCTGACCACAAGTTGAGGGCATCATCCAACTGCCTCTTAAGCACCAATAGGTTTGGGGCATAGACACTCTCTCCAGAAAGCCTGCACTAGGGTTTGGCACCCTCTCAATAGATATATTTCCTCATGTCAACTCCAAACCTTCCTTGATGGAGGCAGATTTGAACCTGAGGTTGTCCCTCAGCCTTCTTCTCACCAAATTAGACAAACCCTGTCCTCAGTCACTCTTCACAGGGCATATCTTTCAGCCCTCTCATATCTTTGGTACCCTCTTCTGAATGCATTCAAGGACCTTCACATCCCTCTTAAGTGATGGGGCTCAGAACTGCACACAATATCCAAGGTAGGGCTGCACCAGTGTTAAACGCAGCGGAATAATCTCTTTTGACCAGCTGGTTGTGCTGTGTTTGATGCACTCCAGGATGACGTTTGCCCTCCTGGCTGCCAAGGCACACACTGCTGCCTCCTTTTGAGCCTCCTGTCAGCCAGCACCCCCAGTCCTCTTTCTGTGGGGTTGCTCTCCAGCCACTCCTCATCAAATTCGGACTTTTGTCCAGTGTTACTTCACCTCAGATGCATAACCCAGCACTTGTTCTTGTACAGGTTTATGCCACTGATGATTTGTCATTGCTCCAATTTATCCAGATCCCTCTGCAAGGGCTCTTGCCCCTCGAGAGAGTCAACAATCTGATGACTCACTGCCAGACATTTATAGCCCTAGCCATTTCAACCTTTTGAGATCTCTGCCCTCCAGTCAGTTCTTCACCCAGTGTAATGTCTCCCTGTTCATATTGCACAGTATCTGGACAAGTTGTCCAGAAGGATGCTATAATGGACAGTATAAAAGGAGTTACCTAAAATCCAGAAAAACTACATCCACTGCTGTCCCTTCATCCACTAGGCCGGTGACCTAATCACAAAAGGATATTACATTAATTAAACAAGACTTTCTCCTTGTGAACCAATGTTGGCTGTGTCTGATGATTGCATTTTTCTTTAAATGTCTTTCAGCAGCACCCATTATGATGGTCTCCATCATTTTTCCAGGTACTTGGGTTAGGCTAACAGTCTGCAGTTTCCTAGGTTTTCCCTCATGTCCTTTTTCTAGGCTGTAGTAACAATGGCTAGATTCCCGCCAGCAGGAATCTTCCCAGACTCCCAAGACATTTGGTAGATGATTGAGAGGTTCCTGCCATAACATCCTCTAACTTCATTACTCCGGAATGAAGCCCATCAGAACTCCATGGACTTGTAAACATTCAGCTGATACCGCTGGTCTCTTACAAATTCATTATCCACAAAAGGAAAGTCACTGCTTCTGTACTCATGGTCCTCTGACTCAGGGGACCAGTCAGCCCAAGGTCTATCAGTATTATTAGAGATGGAAACAATTGAAAGCATTGAACATTTTTGCTTTTTCTTTATACCTATTAGTCAGGTGCCCATCTTCAACAAGAATCTTGGCTGAGCAATAGATAATAGGCACCATAGTGCCTGCTTTGCCTCCTGTGTCCCTGATCCTCACCCAGGGGCTCTTAATCACATCATCCCTAACACTAAGGGCTGTGCAGTCAAACCTCTCCCTTACAGACATTGCAACTCCTACATCTCATGTGCTCTGTCTATACTTCCTGAAGTGTCCAAAGCCCTTCATCCCATTTACCTACCTCACTTTGTGGAAATATTCTCAGGTCTTACCTAAAATCCTGGTAAATCTCCTTTCCCTTTAGAATTTAGCATTTTGAGTACTGAAAGAGTAAGGAGTAATATTATTCTTCTCATTTTGTACATTGATGTTAAAATTGGTATATACATTCAGACCATGTAAAAAAGGGCATTTATACTATATGCATTTATTTCATTGTGGTGATGTCAGAAGGAAAAAAACCGGGATTGTTCCCTCCGTATGAACTCCACAGAGACATAGAGACCAAGCTGTTATGGTGAGGTCTACTTGGAATAAAGTTCTGGATTGTTTTCTGCTCTTTAGTTTTTCCTTGCACTTTAGTAGTTCTTTTCCTCCTTTGGCACAGGAAAACACCAGTGCCTATGAAATGTCCTTTCAGAACTTAAGTCTGTGTAAAGGAAAAGTTAAAAGTTTTACCTCTTTCATCTCAGGAATAAGGATCTATGTCCGGACTTAGGTCCCTCAGATTTGTTGTCCTGTTGCATGCTGTGGTTTCCAAATTTTGATGATGAGGGCCCAAAACTCAGCATTGTGCCCCACTGAGGTGTGGAAATATTTTTGGCAGTCTTGCCGTTCCTCTCCCTAAGCTGACCCACTGTACCATTGAGTAGTGACTGCCTGGGTCGTATCACCTGCATGTTGTGGATGACAGAAGCTACCAGTCTGTCAGAGGAACAGAATTTTATCAAAGCAGATTTGGGGTTTTTCTTCATTGGCTGCATTCGAATCCTATATATATTTCTTTGCCTCCAAAAAAACTTATATCTGGGATCAAAGGGCAATTCTCCATATAATATAAGAAGGCTCTCAATAAGAAAGTTTTTTATCTTAAAGAGATAATTGGTGAAATATATATTGTTAGAGTACCCATCAGCACTGCCAGATGTCAGTCATTTCCATTACAAACCAGAGTACTGAAAATGAACTAGAATTAGGCTGTTATATCCTTTATATTGAAGCCAGCTACAGTACAGAATGTATCAACTCATGTACACTAATTATTTTCTTAACAGAATTTGATCTGAACATACTCAAATGAACAGAGCTGAAATGATGGTGGATAAAAACAAAGCTAGAAAAAAAATAGTTCTAAAGATGGGGGAAAAATGTTCTGGTTATTCATATTCTCCAGAAATATCTGTTCAAACTAGATGGGTGCACATCACAGATGACTTGGATTGAGTGAACCTGTCTTATAAATAGTGCTTCTTATATTTTAGGTTGGCAGGACGAATACTAAGAGAGGAGATAACTCTCTCTGTAATGACAGAAGAACAGTATGTGCTAGAAGAGAGGAAGCTGAGGTATCTGTTTGATTATTATATAAAACACAGCTTTGTAAAGTTGCAGTGAGATTTACATACATTTACTTTAGCAATTTTGTCAGTGGAGAGTTTCTGGATCACTGATGCTGTCATAGTTGAATGTTGTAAATTTGATCTTTCAGTGACTTGACCAAGGACAATCTAGAGAGTGGGTAGGTTTGCTGCTGTCCCTGCTGCCACTGGAAAGCCATGCCAGAACACCTCTACCTTCAATATCCAATTTCCAGCCAAACTCTTTTATGGTCAGCTGCTCTCAATTTTATTTTAGGCTAAACAACAATTTTTCCTCATTGCTCTTCGTTCCTCTTATGTATGCAGACAGTAATTACAGCCTTTTCACAGCTATCTTTTTGCTAGACCCTGTAAATGCTGTTCTCTCAGTCCCCTTTCCAAAAGTTTTTATTTGTCTGGGCACACTGTCTGTCCTGTCCGCCTGTGCTTTTGGGTGTCTAGGGTCATGTGCAATATTTCCTAAGAGGTTGCACTGATGCTTTGCCCAGGATATTGCTTTTACTTCTTCTGCTGGAAATGGATCATGTGATGTGAACCTAAGCTGTATTTCCCTGTATTTTCTGTTTTCACAGACTACCACATGAGTATTCATAAGTAATCCTGCCTGTCATTAACTGTCACTATTATTTGTCCTCTGCATCTTGTTTCAAGAGAGTTTTCAGGCACCAGGAAAGTCAAATTCTGGAACAGACTCAACTCCTACAATGGGATGGGAAGCAAAAATCCTAACTAGTTTTAAAACTCAGTCTGATAAATGACGAGGAGTATATGATGTGACTGCCTGAAATATCAGGAGTCTGGACCTCATGATCCATGAGGACCTTCCCTATCTTGAGTCCAGTATTACTAAATATAATATACAATAGTCACTGAAAATCCCTAGCTCATCACTCACATGCCAATAACATTTTAAGTAAAATTTTGAAAAGCAAGAACAAGATGAGTACCTAAGTCCCTTCAGCCCCTACAGAAGTCTTACGATGCTTTTTAATTACACTTATTTCTATTTCCAGTACTGGCTATAGAACTACATTCACATAGAAAGTTCCTGTTTCCTGGCATTTGTACACTGAATGAGCACGACAAAGTCAGACAAAAAAAAAGACTATGTTTTAAACACTCAGAAATTAGAAGAAAGAAGATATTAGAAATGCTTTAGAGTTACAAAAGCCATAAACTGATTTCAACACTCCCAATCCTCCCTGCAACACCTAATTTGTGTGAACATCTCCTTTCCTGCACTGTTGAGTGAGTCAGAGGAGACACATTTTCCATTTAGATCTGAAACCACTTGGCTCCAAGGTAGTCAATCTCCATTGCACAAAGCAGACATAGAAAACAAGAACAGTCCTGAGGAAGTTGTCTCCTGTATTCCCATTTTTCCTGCTATTCCTCAGTTGTCTCATTATTCCATTAGAAAAACATAGATGTTATAATGAAAGCATCATTTAGGACAACATTTTCTAAAAAGTCTTTGTAAATGCTCAAACATTATTTTGAGAAGTAAGGTATATATGACTCACTCCAGTGAAGACACTGAAAACATTCCTTATAACATAAATATTAAAAAAAAAATGCAATACAAACTCAGAACCCAACACTGCTCTCCCTGTTCACTCCCTGCCTGTCTTCCCTGGGTACCTGTGGTTGATTTTCAGGTTTCTCAGTTTCATGTACAAATCCTGGAGCATCACAATATTGGCTTGATGTTTGCCACATCCCTATGCTCATCTGGTCTTCAAAAATTAAGTATTTGACCCCCTCCTTGAGGTGGGGAGGACTGAGATGCCCAGATCACACCTACATATACACCAGCAATATGAGGCTGTCCAAGAAGTAAAGAATTTCAATGGCAGCCTAGGGGTTTCAATAAGCAGGATGGCAATCCAAAGACACAGTATAAATATTACAGACCTAAACTCAAATCCCTTCTCTGACTGAGACAACATTTGTGCCCCACCACAGCATACCTCACCCCAGAGCTTCTCAGGTATCCCAAAAGGGGGCATTTTCTTTCTTCAGATGTTCAGTTTAATAAAAAATCCTAATTCTTAAATTGAAAAATTCAAGACTGAAACTGGGCCCCTGCAATAAGGATGGTCTGCGTACTATCCAGCAAGCACTTTGGCATGGTGCTTACTTTTCTTTGTACACATGATCCCAAATTACTCCTGAAAACAGAACTTGAATGTTTTTGGCAATTCTGTCTTTTTCTAGCTACTTAAAAGGTTTTTTAATTCAACTAAAAGTCTTTACTTATTGTGGCAGTGAGTTCCACGGATTAACTGTATGTGACATAAAAGGGCATTTTCTTTACCATTTTAAAATTTATTGCCTTTTAATTTAATTAGGTATCCTCCTGTGTCTCTTTCATAAGACAGGATAAATAGAAGCACCTGCTGACCTTCTTTATGCCATACATTATTTTATATACCTTTGTCATGTCACGTCTTATTAGTCTCTTTACTGAAGTAAATAGCTGGAATCTTTTTAATCTCTCCTATTATAAGATACTTTCCAACCTGTAATCATTTGCTTCGCCCTTTCTGAAAAGTTCTTGGATATTCAGATCTCTCTAGGTAATCATTTAAAAGTAACGTATAATTTAAAATAATTTAATCTTTAGTAAGTCTTGCACTGTTTAAACAATTAGGTTACTTCTATGATTGATCCTTTCTATACTGGTGCAGATTTATCAGGAAAACAATGTCTCTAGGAATGGTTTTTATTGGCAACAGTATTTGCAAACTGGGAGACTAAGCTCAGCCTCAAATGGCTTATGTACTTGGGGCAATGTTTCAGGGTGCACCTGCAGGAACGAAGGACTTCCAAATGACAAATCAGTGTGATTTATGCAGAAGCGACTTTATTGTGTACTTTATACCCTACTTATACATTCTACAACTACTGTCCACACATCATGCATTATTTTATTGCTGCCTCTATCTTGTCCAGCCACTCTGCATGCACCTTGAAGGAAATATGATTGGTTACAGTCCAGCGTTTCACCACACATGCTTATCTTGGTATTCTCTTTTTCAGATTCTTCTCTCTCAATTTAGCACAATTTATGTTTCAGTAGCCTTGACAAATTCCAGAGTGTTTGATAAAAGGGCTGAAAAACAGCTAAAAATGGCTCGGTTGGTGCACCTGGTATAAACTATGGCCTAAACTATTCAAATACATTGCTACATTTACCCCAGCTCAGGTCTGGTTTTACATTCACAATTAGTTTGAGAGTGTAGTCAAATCCATCCCACGCACCTCTGTAGCACTGATGCCTAGAGTGTACTTCAGGTGACCTTACTAGACCTTCATGTAGCACCTTCTGCCAAGTTTCTTCTCTATGATTGCAGGCTGGTGATTCCATTTCCTCTTCATGGAGGTGAGCCCCAGCCAGTAGCTTGCGACGGGAAGTCCCAGCACTCGGCACGAGCTACTGACCCTGCACTCCTGGCTCATGTTCCCGCTGTTGATGGAAACTAGAAGAGATAATCTCCACTTTCTATATCTCTGAGTAATCATATTTGCTAAACAGATAGAAATTTGTGCAAGAATGGATGTCTCAGTATATCATCAGTGACAAAATGCCATATACAGTTCAGGAGCTGGAGAGTTGTCAGAGTTTTCTCATCTCTTCCAAATATTTTTTGGTTCACAGTATCATTTCTAGCAGACAGGCAGGGAGGCAAGAAGGCAGACTAGGTGAGTTGCTAGCTCCACTGTAGGATAATTTCTACCACCAGCACACAGCAGGACAAAACAAAGGTGCTCTCTGATGTAGTTCAGTAGTGGCATTAGGAGGAATTAACACCAGTAATTATAATCCCTTGTCTGCATTTAGACAGCATTCGTTCTGCACCCCAGAAAGGTCTCACTGCTATCATTACGTTTGGTTTAGGGTTCAGACTCTGTTCTTGAACACCAAGATTTAAACATTACAATCCCTCTGTCTGTTGGACTCACAAAGGCAATTTCCCTCAATCTTCTTCCTTACACCTCCCCAGCAGTGGCCTGCCTTCTCATAGCCTGACAGTTGTGCCACAACAGGGCACCCAAGTGCTCAGCCCAGAGAGGAACTCCAGCATTTCACTAAATATTTAAGCTTTGCTAACAGAGCAGTCACAATGCCTGTTCATCCCACACCAACAGCTTCTGCTCTACAGGTGCTAGAATGAAAATTAGTGAAAACTTTCCCTCTCTTTTTTTCTTAAGCAGAAAGACATTATTTTTCCACACACACAAAAAGCTGAAAACTCTGGTTTTACTTCAGTTTCCTAACCCTAATATCACCCTAATATCACTGGAGATGCCATAGATAGTAGCAAAACCCACATTAGGTTGCAAGATGCAATACAGAAACTAGGACAGACGCTCATCCATCTGAACAGTACCTTGACACCAGCTGCTGCAGCCCAGGGCAGCTCAAGCAGCAATTATTAGGCACTCACACTGAGCCTTTGCTCTTCAATGTAAATCTTAAATCAAGCACCAAAAAATATATTTTGTGGAAAGTGATTGACTATTCACAATCCAGCTGTCTTCAGACCCAGCATGTTAAAGAGTATCTGATCCCAATGACTGATTTCTGAACACAACACTCATTGGAACAGGAAAATAAAGAAATAGCTCAATCTCACTTGCGTGGTGTTTCTAAAGTGAGAGCACTCCCGAAATTGTGTAGGAAAACAGAGCCATCTACAGGAGAAACTGTTCTTGTTTGGCAAGAAAAGAGATCTAATGAAGCAATGCATGACCCTGTGCAGCCAACACAGGGCCAGGACCAAACAAACACCGTGCTGCCAGCAGAGTGATGAAGGATACACTAATATGTTCTGTATAATAGAAGTTTTCTGAATCAGGTCTCTCAGGCTCTCTTCTTTCATAGTTTTTAGCAAATCATCTCTATGAGCATCCAAGCAAAGCTACAACCAACTTAGTTTCCCAGTGACTACTTCCTCACATTCCAGTTACTAGTAATTGCTGGAAGACATTTTTACTGGTACACACCTTGCACACCTACCCAGGAGACAGGCTACAAGACAAAACAGGCTACTAGACAAAACTAGTGCAACATCTGAGGCTGCAGTCCCATTAGATCTTTCAACTCCCAGCTCCTTTCCATCAGCACTCTGCCCCCCAGTTATCTGAGCATGCCCTTGCTATACCAGAGACATCCAAGCTGCACCTCACATAGCTGGCTACAGAAGATGTAAAACAACTTATCCTTCCTGCTGTACAATGGAAAACTGAAATGACTGGCACTTTTTTTGGCATTAATGGTGTGTGTTCAGTTCTTTGCTTGTGACAAAAGCAATCAGTAGTTACAAATTTGAAGTCTCACCAATGCCACAGGGGATGGCTCCTTTTGCCCTTTTGCCTCCATGGAAAAAGATTTCAGGACTGAAATCTTCTTCATTGATTTTCCTATTGTTTGACTTGCCCACTACATGCCTGCAACCAGAGAGACAGAAAGGAAGGAAAAGAAGAGTTGGCTGAAAATAGTGCATGATTGGCTCAGGCTATCTGGAAGCCTTAGAAAACTGTAGCAGAGCAGGCTACTTAAAATGCTATACTAGGAAATGCAAGGTCTTCAGTGTTGGGGATTCCTATAACTTTGGGAAAGAGCTCTAAGACTTTCCCCATGGCCAGATGATAGGGTTTTTAATGTTAACACAGGAACCTCCACACTTAGCTGGATTGATCCAATTAAAATGGCACGAAATCAATCTTTCTTTAAATACTTAAAAGCAGAGCAAAAATTAGGTTGAGCAAATCCACTCTAATTGATTTCCATTTCTGTAATGACTGATTTATGTGATATATAAAGTTCAGTTTCATATCTAGTTGGACTTCTAAATGTTTGTATGTTCTTACTTATTCAATCATTCTCTTCCAGAATTATTATTTTAAACTCATCCAGACTTGAGCTTTTTGAGTTATTAGAAAAAAATTATACAGACTTACCTTTGGCAGAATTTAATAATAGTTTTAATTCAATTAATCTAATTGAATTACTTTAAATGCATTCTGCAATTTTATACATACTGACTGAGCTGTACAGTCAATGGAACAAAGTCATTAGTGTAACAGTATAGCTTTGGGTTTTAATATTGTTGATATAGGTCATAATACAGGAAACTAGGACTTTTGTGGGTAGAAAAGATTTCCTTTGGCCTAGATAGTCTCATTTCTGTGTCAAAAAGAACAATGATTGTGCCTTGTACTTTACAGCTTCCATCTGGTTCAGATATCATACACAAAGATACCCAGCAATGACCCCTCATGAGGTGGCTGTTGACTTCAGTGGGAGCTGGATGGTGTGGGAGGGAAAGAAAGGAGTATCATGTATATGAGTTGTCTGGAGCCCTGCTAGCACAGGACAACTTGAGCCTACCACTCTCCCCAGCCAATTTTATCTGAAGACAAAACTAAAGCAAGATATTTTGAAACATTTTTGAAAATATTTAATTGCTCTTTCTTTTGTTTTAAAAATGAGTTTAAATGAAAAACACACGGCAATCAATTAGGCATGGACTGTAAACTCTCCCAGTCAAGGGCTGCTCTTTTTGTGTATACATACAGAGTGAGATATGTGTCTGTTAATTTTAACTATCTGGGAGCTGTGTGTACTCTAAAGCAGTTGCTCAGGCGTCTGCTGAACTCTT
>VZTT01030978.1:0-37568 GCA_013400855.1 Buphagus erythrorhynchus | reverse complement strand
TCCCAATGGGATGATGTAATTTTATCAGTCATGCAGTAGGACTCAATGGCCCATCAACTGACGATATCTTCCTGGAGGAAGGATGGGTTGTGGAAAAAAATAAAGAGCACTGCCCCACCCGGTTTCAACAGATGGTGATAGAATACATACTTTTGGTTACATTCTGCTTTGCACGCCAAGACAGGACCACAACATTGCACATTTTGGTGCCAATCTCTTTAAACTGCAGCTATTGGGCCCCTGCAATTCTGATTCCCATTCTCTGACTAATGCACCACAAGCAACAATCTGAAGCTGAGATTCAGGTTTAGTGCTGCCTCTTGTCTGTGTCTGAAGAGTCCACAGGTGAAACAGGCAGGAAAGTTGTCCTTGACAGCACAAAACTGGTTTAAAAATTATGGTTTTTGATGTTTAAAAACATCAAAAGCAGCCATTGACCTGCCTTGGTATAAACACCAACTATAGCAATTCATTACTACCAGCAGCAGAAACATGATCTGAAATCAGTGCAATCACACACAGAGCTATAATAGTAACAAACCCTCTGCAAGTAGACCACAGAAATATTAACTCTTTTCATTGCTGCCTGTCTAGGATGGCAAAGACAACAAATTCAGAAGTTAAGACTCAGGTGTTTTCTAGCCAGTCCATAGTGTGACCCCCACTTGGGTCGTACATATTCTTCAGGTTGCTTGGAAAATGGACCAGATAAGCTGGCAGGAGCTCTCTTCTAATATTTCATATAATCCACTGTCTGACACACACAGTGTAGCTTTTCCATGTCCTGTGCCCCAGAAGTTTTGTCTTGTGGGTGTGTTCATGAGCACTGCAGTAGGGTAGCAGGAGCAACAGCACAACCACAGATCTGGGAACAGACTAGGTTTCATGGGATAGAGCATAAAAGAGAGATTACTTAAGCAACAAGGAGCACGGCTGAGGAAGTAGAATTAAATTAATAAACATAAAAGCCAAACACACTTATGAGAGCGCCTGTCTTTACTGCCAAGGTACAAGTGCCTCATGGATGGCATTAAACACTGGATAATGCAGCACTCTCAAGAATAATACCTTTTCTCCAGCTTGAACTATGGAAAGCTCTGGTTCAGCTGGAGCTCAGTTGACATCCAAAGTAGTGCTGGAGCTGTCTGCTCTGCATCAGATTTCCAGCTACAGTCTCCTCAGAATTGCAGAATCTGGAGAATTTTGATTGGGAAATGTCAAAGCAAAACATTGTTTAAAAAAAAAAATGAAGAGAAAGAAACTTTTGACTTTCAAGTGTTGATCTTTACTCTGTTTTGAAATGGAAGTCAAAAATGTCATATTTAAAGTTTCTCCTTTCAGAAGAAAACCTGTATAAATAGTCAAACCTAACATTTTTTGACAAAGAAAAAATATTTCAGCTAGCCTGAGAGAGATGGGGTTTTGCAGGGCAAAAATATTTCAACACCCTTTCCTCTTTGGGTGGAAAATGGGGCCTCCTTCCTCAGCCCTAGCCAGCCTAAAAGCACTTGGCAAACCTAAATTAATTCATCCTTTTGCTAGTGGGGGAAAGAAGAGGGGCAAAAGCTCTGAAGGGACACAATTACAATGAACTAGGGTGTCTGTTGATGGGACTGGAGATACGTCGTGCCTCCAAACCTAAAACACCTGCCTGGGCACAGGTTCCCTCATGCAAGATGCCTGGCTGTGAACACCAGCGATGCCCAGCAGCTGTACCTGTCTGTTCCTTAGCATCCTCCCAGCACAGCAAACTCCTCCAGGCAGAGCAGAGCTGTAGCAGTGGGACAAAAATATTCCAGAGGCTGCCTGCCATAAAACACGCATTAAAATCTTAGTCTGGCAAATCTGCTTGTTTTGCAATTTGATCATCCTGACTACATACCCAATGGATTTTCTTTAACCTCCTTTTCTAAAAGGGAAAGGAAAAAAAGAACAATCCCCAAGAAAAATGTTTATTTCATGAAGCCATCCAAACTTTTAATTATCCTTCTTTTTCAGGGAAAACTAATAATGGCAAACCACAGAAAGACACACTACATAGTCTTGTCCTTTCTGATGTTACTGAGAGGAGAGGAACATGAAACTAAATAAAGATGTTTACTGACAGACTAATAAACAAATGGGCCCATTTTGATGTAACCTTGATGAATGGAGCATCCAGGTGTTTTCAATAATGGCAATAAGCACTACAACTCAAAGTATTTCTGATTCAAGTATAATGCATTATTAGGCCATTAGAGGCTGAGTAAAGAGGGCTATTTGTGCTCAGCCCTATCAATAATGTTCCTTCCAGCCTACATTTAGGCCAGGGGAATTAGTCATACAGATATTCTATTTAATAAAAACCTAAAGAAGACGCATCAAGAATCATATTACATTTTAACAGGGTTACAGTAGTCCAGGAGGACCACAAGTTTAATTTTTATAAGAGCATTCATTCCTCAATTATGTCAAACATGAAAATGTAAATGGCAAATTTAATGCTAACAATATCCCTCAAAGCACATTGGCAGGTAGCAACCATTATGTTGAGTGAATGCTGGCTGCATAACAAGCAGCCCCAAACTAGACAGCAGGGGATTAAAACTGCCAGGCTGAGCTCCACTGATTACAGTTGCACGCTGCTGAAAATGCCCTTTGTAATATGCATGGGGGCTAAGAGCAGATTCTTTCCTCCCAAAGAATTTGCAGACTGTGCAGGAATCATGATTAATATTGGCCAAAGGTGGTAGCCATGAGATGTGATAGGAGCCACCCTTTTGGTCCTCCTAAGCAAGTGCAATGAACTGAATTCATCCCCAGTGTAATACCACCAAAGAGGAGCGATTTGCACCCATAGATGTGCTTTGCTGGCTACCTCCTTGTAAACAGGAATGGCTAAACACGGAGGAGCAAGAGCGGGTGGAGGTTGGATGCTCACATCTGGTTTCAGGGATGCAATCAGCAGCTTCCTCAAATGATGCAAAGTGAAAAAGCAATTAAAATACTCTGCAACTAAGCCAGAGGTACCTCTGTAATATGTGCAGAAAATTTGTCACTTTCAACCATCCACATCACAGTGAAATACAAATGAAGGAGATAACATCATATGTTGCCTTCTGCACCTTCTGAATATGGCCCGAACCTCTGCCTTTGTGCAAGTGCTTGACTTCATTGCCATGCCATGAGTAACCTGGGACTCCAGCCCTGTTTCCATGTAAAATAGTAACTTCGGGAGTCAGATGTGCAGCGCACAAAGTACCAATTCCCTGCCAGAGCCTTGAAGGGAAGACACATTCCTTAAAGCACATTGTGCTATATTAGATGGTACTGCTGAATAAATTCAGCCCCTGCACTTTGGTGACATTCACAGTTCAGAAGAGTGAGTTGCATCCAGGCTGTGCAAAGCAAGCCATGCCAGGCGAGCTCTTTCCAGTTAACATCTCTGCTCAATGGAGTAACAAATAGGATTAGCACTGCAGTTCCTCTTTCTGAGGTCTCTAGAAGTATGTGCATTAACATCACACTATGCTTGTGGTCTTGTGTGTCCTCTTGCTTACATTAGGGCACATAAACAGATACAGGTACATAATCATACATTTATTGAAAATACTAATGTATGTTTTCACATCCATTAATTCAGCCTCATTGCATAGCAAGGAAGATTGAATTAAGGTTCAACGTTTGCCAAGTGAAACATTCATTCTATTAACATTTATTCCAATTTTGATGTAGAAAATGCTACTTGCTCACTTCATCTACCTAACATCTCCAAATCTACTCACAAAGCAAGGTTCCACTGAAACTTAACAAGAACAGGATAGTTAACCACATCATATTTTTCAGAAGCTCTTTTTTACATAGGTCCTAATCAAAGCTTGGGGATTTTAGATTTCCTAAGTATCCTTAGGTTTTTTTCCTCATAGAAACTTCTAAAATATGTGTGCAGGAACATCTGAGGTACAGATCTGTATTCTTACAGAGCCATGCTACTAAAACTCCAAATGCAGCAATGTTTTAGTTTAGGTGGGAAATCAGTAAATTGTTATCATGTTGCTTGGTTTATACCTAGACACTCATGACCAAAAAATCATGTCAGGTAAGTCTACTGGCCCCCCACTCCCTGGGAGATGGGATCTTACCCTATCCACCAGTGGGCAACAGAGCTGTGACAACTCCAGTTGAATCCTCAGTATCTTCCAAGATGCCTGGGAAAGAGCTGGGGTCAGAAAGCACCAAAGAAATTTGGACTCTGCATACAATGAAAATATGTATATAGGTGTTTTTTTCCTACTCATCTGCATCTTTATCTATTCTGGCTCTCTCTGTGTTTTTGTGGGGTTTTTTTGTTGTTTTTTTTTTTTTCTTTTTATTAGACAATGTTAGCTAAATCTCTTCATAGGCTTTTATTTTACCTTCTTTCCTTCATCTTCTCGATGAAATCCCTAAATCACTGGACTCCTGCAATGAACAGAACCTGTATTATCCTTAATCTCCCATCAGAGCAGTCATTCCTCAACAGTTCTCTCCTCCCGCCAATACTCACTCTTCCACCTCCACCCTGTAATCATGACATTAGATGTTTTTGGAATATGAAGGGATGAAGTGGCATTTCCCTAGTCAGATTCTGCAATGCCTACTTGTCTTTGTTTTCCACTAGCACTCTGGTTGTTGACAGATAAAACATAGACACTTTACCAACCAGCTCGTTGCCCACAGGGACCAGCACCAACCCCCATCACACAAAATAAACTGTCTCATGAGAAAATTGTTTCTAATGCTTAAGCTGCAGCACAAGAGAGAAATTTGGAATAAGCAAGCTACCAGAAGGATTTTACTGTTGGTTGATTTCTCTTTTTCACAAGTCAGCAATAACAAGGAATTAGGCATAATAGCATAAGCATGATTTTAGACATGTTAAAATATACATGCTCATCTGATTTAACTTCCTTATCTCTCCCTTATCTCTTGGATGCCTTCCTGCTAAGAGAAGGAATGCATCTTGACAAATAGAAATAGCAATGTTTTGCTTTGGATTCTAGCAGCTCAGAAGACAACTTCCAACAAATTCTTCCTCTTCTTAAGCTGGCATAGACACCCTCAGCATGCATTTAAAATATACTGAATTTCAGAGAGAGAGATCAGGGAGTGGAGACAAAAGGAAAAAAAATAAAACATAGTTGAGGAAGTTAGTGAATGGAAGAATTTTAGAAGCTATTCTTGTTTGACAAGCCAGTATAAGAAGATCAATTGTTTTATATGGACGCTTCAGGAGTGATTATTAAGTTTTGGGAGGCTTCCTCAGATTTCTGGAGCCACAGAGAAATCCACTATGCTTTTATTTTTTCTTGGCATAACTGAATATTTCAAGGAAGCACAGTTTTCTAGTACCATAGAAGAGTTTGAGCTTTCTAATAGCAGCCACACTTTACAAAGCATACACACTCTGAACCCAGCAGATGGGTTTTCATGATGATTGGTTCTTGTTATTTCAGTTGTTGTGCCCCAGCTTTCCTCCAAGGATCACTGCAGGAACCAGCCCAGAACAAGTGTTACAACGTGAAACCCTCTCTAGCCAGAGGCCATTGTGTCAGCACCAGGAAAGACTTGGTTTTCATCAGCCCAAAGTGAGGATCAGTTCCCACTTCATTGTGAATTTCAGCAAAAAATGGGTTATTCAATGGTGGCTTCAGCAAACCCCAAAGCAACCAAGTTCTTCAGTACTGGAAGGACTTGCCTGCAAGCTTGGTGAACCAGCACCGTTAAATACAGGGAGTCCTGGCAGGTAAGCACACCTTGACAAAGTAGGTCAACAAGGCAGGTCAACGCAGCCTTGACTCCCAAACACAAGCACCCACCTCTGAGCTGTTTTCACATACTAGAAATTCATTTGGAGATGGACATGTTTTTTTTTTGGAGGGAGTTATTTTAAGCCTATGTCATATGCTGTCAGTCACCAGCCTAAGAGAACTGCTCAGACCCCTGGCTTGGCCCTCCACATCCCATGAGGAGCTTTGCAAGCAGCCCACAACCATATTGGCATATGGCTATCACCACTCTGCTCCCCAGACATCTTAGAATAATAAACTGGTAATTGAACGGCGAGTTCAATGCTGCTGTTTGCAGAGAGCCATGACCACTGAATGATTATGACAGCGGGCAGCTCTACGGAGGTGTTGAAAGAGTCTATTAGTCTGCTTAGTCTAAGGCAGTAAGGAGTGTTGATGCAAGCTCTCTGCAAACAAATACCCAATGCGGGCAACACAAAAAGGGCAGCAAAGGGTGGGAGGGCTGTTTCCTCCATGGGGGTTGTTGTCAGAGAAGTGTCATACTTGAACGGGTGAGATATGCACAGAACAAGGTGACCAGGGCTGGAAACATAGGGAAGTTGTCATCCTCACACTCTGGTTGTAGCTCCTGTGACTGAGGCAAGAGGAAGACTGCTGCTGTTTACAGGCAAGGAGTCACACCTATTCTGTAACATGATGTGGCCATAAAACACATTGCCTGAGACTTAAAATGACCCATTAGATACCCAAAGGCACATGGCATGCTCAGGAAAAGACAAGGATCACCATATTCACAAGACAAAGAAATTAGTAGGCCTGAGCTACACTGAGTCGCCCACTAACAGCCTCAAGGGGTGTCCATTCAAGCCCCTGGCCTCAGCAGCCATGAGGCTCACAAAGCAATTCCCAGCCAGGGGAGCTGCAAGCCCAGCCCTGACAGACATCCTCACTCCACCAGGGCATGCAGCATTGTGTGGTGTTTCCAGGAGCTGGTAGTTCATGGCTGGTCCTCAGGACAGCAGATGCCTTGGGCAGCTCCTGGTGGCACTGCAACACATAGCATGAGGCAGATGAACACAACTCATAGCTTAGTCCCTCAACAAGCAACAGGGCGAGAATAAGGTATTGATAGGATGTATCAGATTTGATCATAGATGCCTCTTGATTAATCATGACTTGAACAGACCATGGGTTCCTTTGAACAGGCAGAACAGCTGCCTGTTGTGGTGCAAATCTCCTGCCACTGAAAAATCCTTATAGATAAAATTCATCTTTCCACAAGTATCTAACCCTCAAGCAATCTTTTGTAAAACATATTGGAAACATTTAAAATACATTAAACTAACACTATGAAGTGTTTATCTAATTTGGTGTTTTCAAGTAGATTCTTCTATCTTCTTCGTTTTTCTCATCAGGAGGCTTATCTGACATAACTCAAAAGTTTGGGATTGACCTTGTTTGTGTTTATGAGCTCCTTTTTTGCCGTGGCTCTGGGAAGGAGTTCAGGTCACCTTGCTCCCAGTTGTTTTGACACGAAAGCAACAAGACACCAAACATCACTTTAGAAAACAGAGGCTTTAAAATAAAACTTTATAAACCAGAAAATCGCACAAAAGGATTTGAAGAGTCAGATCCAATGAAATTACATCTGTCTCTTCAAGCTAAGATTTTAATTGGGAACTGCAGATACTCAAAGAAAGGGTAGATCTTCATTCATGAAACCTGGAGTAAAACTCTGTTTCGGTCTAGTGTCTCTCTGTGCAGAGAAAGCAGTTGAACTCACCCCAAGCCAGATTTGACAAAATCACAGCATATCCTCCCTATTTTTTCTCCTAGGCTTCTCAAGAGCCTTTCACTGCAGTCAGCAGAGAGGTACAAATTTGCTCCATATGAAAGCTTGGCCTTTGAGGCATAATGGAGTGGAAAACAAAGGTAAGTGCTGCCCAGTGACTTCCATGAGGGGGCAGGGGGACTGCAGCTGCCCCTAAACCCCAGGGTCAGCCACACCATCAGGGAGAATGAGCAGTGAGCAGCCAGGGGCATGCCTGGTGGTGGTGGTGTCCACCCAAGGCTGAAGCTGCCTGTAAAGATGGAGCATCATTGCTACACTTCTTCAAAGAACAAACCATCACGGCTAAAATCCAATTTCCCAATGTAAGGTGCTCAGACGTTGCTCCTGAACACTGTAACCTTCTCCTTTCCTTTTTTTCCCACCTTGATATTAGAGGGAAAAGATAACTCAGCCCAGCCCACTACAGAAGCCCTCGCACTATGGGTGCCAGGACAGCAGGCACCTCCAAGTGGGACCTGCACAGGAGGCTGGTGCATCTGCTGTGACCCTCTCGGCACAGACGAGGCACCGCGCTTCTCAAAACACTGGAGTAATCCTTCACTGCCCAAATGCAACCAAGTCCCTGCCCTCAGGGGTCGCTTCCCCACAGCCAGCCCCTCTGCCCGTCAGCCTGCGTTACCGTCAGGCAGATCTGGCGGGCAGGATTTAATGCGTTGCCTTGTGATTCAGCCAGCTGAGGATGTCCAGTGCCATAAGCTCATCATACGACTGCATGCTGTGCACATTGGGGTAACCATGTGGAAGAGCTAATTACAAGGCAGGAAATTAGAGCACAAGCTTGGAGGAAGCAATCTTTCAGCACACAGCAAAGCCAATCACACAGACTTTAGCAACTCTACCTTAAGTAGCAAAACAGCCTGCTGAAGGAGGACTTGGATCAAATCTTTCTCTTCCCCTCTGTGTCCTCTCAATTTCTGCTCTTCTTGTAGAACAACTAAGTGGAAGTCCAAGCAACATTGTCCAAGAGAGATGGAAATCTCCCTACATTAGCGCATGAGCTCAAATTTAGGCATATGGGTGGGTCATCCTACAGACTTCAACAGGACAGCTTGTCTGCTTTTTATTAGATGCATGGAGGAGAACTTTGATGAGTCAGATCCAGGAATTTCATACTTTCTCCAAGATCAAAGCAGCACAACAGCTCCCACAGTAGAACTCACATGGCTGCAGTTTATTTGCTTTACACTGACCTGGTTTGAGTGGGATGAAGTACAGTCTGCAGGCCAAATTAAGCTCTCTACTTCTCGTGTTTCTTTGGATTTTTTTCTTTTTCAGCATGTCAGCAGAAAAAGTTGATCTCCGACAGTGCAGAGACTTGCAGATGAAACTCTGGCATTGTTTGCATGCTGCTGTTATGCTAAAATACAGAAAAAAGAAAACAACCTGCAGTACAGCTAAGTGAGATGTTAAGCAAGTTAAAATGCTTTCACTGGCACCAAGACACACCTCGGTATTCCCCTTCCCCATGATTTAGCAAGATGGAAGGACTAACTGCCATACAGCTACTCCTTTTGACTTGAGAATCTGCATTTACTACTATTGTTTGTCTTGAAATCTCTACATCAGTAGGAAAGAATAGTAAAATCTTTTTGAAATGTATCAACCTTTGGCCTGCTCCCCCAATCCAAAGTATCACCAAAGAGTACAAGCATCACCCCACCCAGCTGATAGAGCAACCCTGGAAATAACATCACAGTCACACTCTACTGTAGATGGCTGCAAATAATAAAATAATATGAGCTTGCTTTTGGCCTGCTAATTTTTCCAACACTGATCTAGGCCAAGGGGTGAAAACATGGAGAGCTGTCAGGTCAGACAGGATCAAAGAGCTCACAGCCTGCTGCCTGGCACTGAGCTGTGTACAGCACATTGTAAAAACTCAAACCTCTAGGAAAGGCACAATAGCAACCACAGCCAGTGCACAGGCAAAATCTGACATCCCAGGAGCCATACAAGGATCCTGAAAGGCTGTGGCATGTCTCAGGGACAAAGGCAGTACTTGGCAAGTGACACTTTGGTCTCTAGCTCAGTCAGCTGGCTGCTTTCAGACCAGACCTCTGGAGACTGCAGAACTGGAGTCAGTGGAGTATAGTAAAAGAGCTAGAGACACAGATCTGCCCTGTGAAGGGCGCCAGCAGCACTCACACATGCAGAAGCACATGCCTATATATATATTTAGGTTTCAACCCTTATATTAAATTCTTATGCTCTTTGGTACAGGTTGGAAAATAAACAGTAGCTGTATACAACTGACACCCCAGAACATTTATGAGACATAAATGGTTTTGCTCAGAAATGTGATTAATGAAGAAGAAATCCCTTGTGGGCTTCTTGCCATTTCAGCAATTCCTAGTTTAAATTATTTTATTTAACATCCAACAACCTTTGCACCAGGTTTCCTTACAACATGAAGTACAACATAAAACTCAAATGTCGAAGTCAAACTGGTTTATTTCCAATGGATGTGCCATCTACTTGGCAAACAAAATGGCCCAAATACTTCAAACCAGACCCAAGATCACTGTGAGAGCAAGAACTGGAACAGAGCAAGAGCTTGTGTCAGTTCTTGATCCCTCACTCCACCACCAGTGCCAGAAGCATTACAGAATCCAGCTAATCCCCAAACATAACCAGAAGTAAAAGCCACACAATGTATTTTGGACAAAATATCAACAAGGATCAGGCTTGTCAAGTCAAAGGTTGTTGCACTGGAAGGTCACTTTTTCAGTGTTAATTCACTTTAACCTTTATCATCCTTGTTCACACACAGATCGACCAAATAGCCAGAACCAGGGAAAGTTTTCCACTAACAAACCCATAAAAGCATCCTTCCTCTGAAGCAATGGAAAACTTTTAAGGCACTTAGATGCCATGATGATGAGCATGGCATTAAAAAATGTAGATAGATAAGATAAGGCAGGAGATTGCCTGGCAGAAGTCAGCAGCTGTAATTTGACATTATGATAATATCCCTTGTGTATGCTGGGATAGGGCAAATGTGGCTCTCACTTCTTCCATTAGAAGGGCAAAAAATACAAAATATTCCTTTAAGAGAGCCATGTAAAAATTTAGCTGATGTCTAGAGCCACTGAGAGAGTCAAATACTCCAGTCTTAAATGAGAGACTGAAGAGTGAAAGGGACAGCATCAAGTGCTGACAGCTCATCAGAGCTCAGATGCTAAGTCAAAGTGAGATCAGAGCTTGGATTAGGACAGTGCAGTAAAAAACACAGCACTGAGGAAGAGGCAAGATCATTAAGTACAAATTTTACAGAGAGGAAGAAGCAAAAATTAATTTTGCTTATGTGTCAGCTTCCTTCTCTCTAGCTAAAAGATTCACAGGAAAGAAAAATCATTGTAAAGTCATCCCTTGAAACAGATTAATGGCTGCATTGCCACAAGATAAATTTCACCAGTTAAAAGTGCACAGCCTTTTAAATGCTTAGGTTAATTTAAATAATTCCAGCAGAGCTTGCTTTTTATGCCCAGGAGTCCCTTCATGTTTAGTCATCCATGAGCAGCGGAGCAAATTTATCTAAACCATAGAGAATTTGTCATAATTTGTTATTATTGTAATTAATAAATGATGCTATGAACATCACTGCAAATTTCTATGCCCTCCTTCAATTCATGCATAAGCCTTTCTCCACATATTCCTGAAAACACAAACTTATTTTTCTACAATGCTTCTTTAATCACTGAAGAAGCAGCACCTCAGTAGTGACAGCCAGGATCTGTGCAGGAATGCAATTCAGGCAAACAAAAAAAGGATACACTCATCTCTCAGTGCTGAAGGCTGAGTATAAAGGAATAACCTTCCTACAGCTCACACAGAAGGAGAAACATTTTTCTATTTTCCCTTTTCTAGGTAACTTCTGGATAAGGCATTTTCTATAGAAAGTTTACAAAATGATACAGGATTGTTTTGCTTTAAATGTCTTGAAATATTTTAAGTGCTATTGCTAGAGCTCAAGTGCAAAGTGTTAACAGGAGCTTTGTCCTCCACATTACCTTACCATAATACATGTGAGCATGCACATATCATACACCCTGGCAACTTCTATAGTCAGTAACAATTTTTTCCAAGTATTTCTCTTTCCTTGCTTTTTGGCTATGAGGTAGAGCCCTGGACACTTGCAGCAGTGAGTGTTTGTGTTCATTTTTCTGGTGCCATCTTGATTAAATTATGTTTTATAGTTTCTGAGGCCCCAGAAATAGAGAGTGGGGAAATCTCTATAATCTGGATGGTGTGGAAAGTATCTGTGGTGCTTCAGCCAAGCTTCACCCAGTGGCTGCATGAATCCCTCTACCTAGGGCAGCTATACACATGGAATTAAATAGTGAAAACTGTGTTAAGCTGAAGGGTCTCTAAATAAAACTGTGCCACAGAACTCCCCCTGACTGGCATTTCATCTTAGCATACAATAACAGATGCCATTTGAACCTTCAAACTCACTTCCGCAAAATAAATATAAATGCAAAATAGAAATCCTTCCATGACAAAACTGAGGCAGAGTTTGCAGCAGAACCAGAGCAGAATACTAGAAAAAGGCTAAAGCTCTTATTTATTTGTATGCATACACGTATTCATATACACATATATATAAGCAGTTTACATTAGCAAGAGGTTTTACTATGGAAAAAAAGAAATCCTATCTTAGTGGGGTAGAAAGGTCAAGGTATTTTAAATTCATTTTTCCACAATTTGTGTCTGACAAACTGATGCTGTCTAGGTAAGTACTGCTATCTTGGATGAGCCCAGGGCCAGCAAAACAAGGTGATAAGGAAGGGACATCATCTCAAAACCAATAAATCTCCTTTCCAGATGGCATTTTTATCTTAGAGTGCCAAAAGAAGCCAGACAGGAAATTTGTGGACCTATATCATGGCAAACTCATTAAGAATAAGTGAGTTTCTGAAAGACTAAAAGCAAGTTAATCTGGTGCGTCTGATTAAAAAAGGACCTCAGCACTTCGGCTCCATCAGCCTAATGTTTACAATGCATAAAATAACTTAATCCACCAGAGCATCAGTCCCGTGAATATCTCTACAGGAGATAACACAACTAGCTTGCATTTTAAAGAGGCCCCAAAACGATGTGCTAAAACTGATGAGTTCAGCAGTGTAAGCATTGAGGCTTCCCTGAACAGAATGAGAAGCGTCCTGCTCAGAGGATCTCCAAATAATTCCCAAGTTTAGTTGTAAGACTAAAACATGAAAGCATGGGGTGAGAGGGGAATATTAAAGCAAGAATTTTCTTATAAAGCAGCCCAGTCCTTTCATTATATTTCAAGAAATGAGACCTGAAGTGGAGATTGTCTCATAATAATGGACCAAAACAATACCAGGAATCTATGCAGGACAGAAGATTCCTAGTGCAACACGCTGAGGCCACAATGTCGGTCTGTGCAAGGCTAGCAGGAGGGAGACATCCCCCCGGGCATGTTATGAGGCACGTGCTTCTGTCCAGGAGCAGGAGGTAGGTGTTACAGTTTAGCCTCAGTTCTCTCAAGAGGGTCAACACACGGAAAATAGGAATATAATAGTGATGTAATAGGATCAACCAAACCCAGCTATGAGTCTCCCTAGTCCCATAGACAGCTGTAGTCCAGGTTTGACCACAGCAAAGAAATATTTTGGATACATCACATCCATGCTCCAAATATCTGTTTGCAGCTAGATCAGCTTTTTGACCAGTTTCAGCTCTAAAATTTATGACATTAGATTATGATCATCACTCTGCCATCATCCCATTGCTCAGCTGTGGGACTCTCATCAGCTCAAACAACATCAGCTCTCTAGCCAGAGCTAGGGAGACCACCAAAGTTAGAGACAACCACATCGAAGCCGACGGTTGTACCACTCAAACAGATCAGACATGAGCAATTCACCCTTTGATTCTCAGAGATATGAGTTTTAGAATTTACTGATACTATAATTGAACAGATTCAAACACTCACGGTAACCAACTTTCAAACTCAAAATACTGATTTTTCCTTAGAAGGAGAGGATAAGCAAATGTTTATTTTGCTATACTCTTTTAAGACAATAGAAGTCTTTTCCAAATACTTTTGCAATTGTAGCCATAAAGTATTTGCATAAGAAGGAACATATTGTTGACATAGGAAGCATATTTTGTTCTTAAAACTAATATTTAGCTAATGCTCAGAAATGCATGTATATAATCTGTGCTCTGTTAGACTGATGTATTAATAATGAAATTGTAGCTCTCTAAGAAGGTAATGAATATCAACATTCCAGTGGAATTGGAGCCAGAATCCTATAATGCAAGAAATACTGCTTGGTCAGCTGGACACAGAAGGTGAATCAGTGATTTGAGTAAGAACATGAAAGGACCATAACGATAATAACTCATATTGCATTTGCATAGTTAGTGCCTTTCAGCCAGATAATGCTCTCTGGACTTTATAAACTACAAGCCCTGGAGGTGTCAAGCTGTTGCAGAAGGATGATGAGCATCAGCAGCTTTTGAAACCTCTGTACTGAGTTAATTGGGTAGGTTCTGTAAGATCTGTCTTTCAGACATAGCAACAAATCTTCCTCCCAAAAGCCCTATTCCTGTGAAGCATCCTCATCATAAACAGGCCCATTTTCCAGGTTCTAGTCATTGTCCTGGATGTACAGCTTTGTTACTGCCTCTGTGACATTGGCCCAGCACAGGTGAACAGAGGTAGTTTTTTCACTCAGAAGGTTGTTCTTGCACATTGTTCCCACCTACACATTCATGGGAGGTACCACAGAGATCTCTCCACTGTGCCCCTGCTCCAGGGCAATCATAGGCTCAAGGGCTGCACTCTCACTGGGATGTGCCACTATTTCTTCAGGCTCCTGGTCCCCTCCATCATCCAGAGCTAGAATTTTTCAGAGGATGCAGCAGCTCTGGCTTCTGGGATGTGCCTAGGTTTCCTTACCATTAAAAAAGCAGGGAAAAGAGGGGATCCTTGCTCTACGCAAGTAGTTGCAGCCACTATGTACCTCCAAGCATGGAAGCATCTAGTAGCCTAAAGGCTGCAAGAGAGAAGCATATGTGTTATAACAATTTAGACATGAATGCAGAAATCTGGGTTTTTAAAAACCCTATTCTGTGCTCAGTTGTATTGCTGCATGCAGCCTTATAGATAAGAGAGCTCTTTAGAGTCTGATAGAGTAAGAAACTGGAAATGTTGTTAGCCAGTTAAAAGTAGGTTGGAATTTCATCCATCTCTAGTTTTCTTGAAGGCAACATGGGCTTGTAAATAACTATAGTATGAGAAACATCAATATTTCTATCAACTGCTACTGACCAAGAATTCAAACCACAAACCCCAAATACAGATATTCCTAATTTCCTGCTACAAGAGGTGAGTGGACTGTCTATGTCACAGATCAATAAAATATAAATAAATAATGAAGATGACAGTTGAGGCATCTTTAAAGGCAGTAGTGCTTTTAAAGTGAATCTTCCCCTGCTATACATGGTGTCTTGACAACAGTTTTGTAGTAGTCTGGCATTTACTGAAGGCTGGGTAATTCCCCTCCCCCTGCCCTGAACAGATTTCAGTCTTCTTTGATTTTCCATGCATGAGTGGCCAGGCTGAATGAGCAGATCTGTTATCAGCTGCAAGGAGTCTGGGCTTACAGCTGTTGACTGATAACTCTCTGCAAGCCCCCTTCCAGTGCACCAGGTCTTGCTTCTCTTTGTTTATGCTCCTCAGGGATCCCAGGCTAAAGTTTTGCTTGAAGGAGCCTCTATCCTGGCACTTGCTCCTCTCAGCTGCCTCCTCTCTCCTGTGCAAGAGAGACGGGGCTCAATGATGTACAAAGCACTGGGCTGCAGTGCTGGATTTTGCCAGGTGAAGACATGGAAGAGTTTTTTATCCTAAGGTAAAACCATCAAAATATTTTTTGCTGGCAAAAAAATAGCCATGATTTTGAATCTTAGGCCTTTTTTTAGCAACAAGAGTGACTACATACAACTAATAAAGCAATCAATAATACAGTTTATACTGCCAATATCTCTAGCAGAAGAGCAGTGTGTTTCCAATGTGCAGCCCATGACTTCTCCGAGACAATGCGTTGCCTTGGTAGTTCGATTTCCCAGATTCAAAAGTCAGTATTTCCAAAACAAAGATCAACAGAGCAACTCTCTGAGAGAAAGTGCAGTGGTAGAAAGCATCTTGCTCACACACACAAAGCCAAACCAGAGGATTTGCCAGACTTGGAGGATTAGGGTGATAAAGGGGTAGGATTTGCCAGGAGTATTTTAGCTGACTAATGCATGGAAACAACGCAGAATGCTCTTACCCTGTTTGTGAATTAATCACCAAGGTTTCTTTTTTTATTTCCATATAAAATGGTTGGGAACTGTGCTGGTAAAGATAATTATACTCATAATTTTCTCAGAACTGAAGTTACCTATATAATCTTTATACTCAAGTTTTGACACAAAGAAGGACAAATCATTACCCGGCCTTTGGCATGCTTGAAAACTTAGTATTTCAATGCCACCATTTTAACTACATGTTAGTAGTCCAGGTGACAATGAAAACTGAAATTGTAAATTGCACAACATATCTTATAGACAGACAGTACATTATAGAAAGGCTATGTATACATTTCAAAATATTTCTTTGAAAACAAGAAGTGAAAGTGGCATGATGACATTTTAGGCAGAGTTTAAATTACATACTACAGGCAGAAAGCATTCACTATAAAAACCATTTTGACCTGGTCTTACTGAATCCAGTAAAATTTCCATAAGATTCAGGAGGAATGGAAGAATTCTCTTAGCTATTCCCCCTCTATAAATTTGATTGTCTTTGATCAGTGGATTAGAGCTGCTGGTTTGCACTTTGTTTCTCCTTTATTTCAGGTACCACCTCCGAAGCACAAAACACTGCTGCTATACTGCTGCTGAAGTTGGCAATTATTTACTTCATAAGGAAAAACTCACACTGATTATCCAAAATGAAGGCATGGTCAACCTTGTATAAGCCTATTCGGCAATCAGCATAGGTAAAAATACTTCTTTTTAAATACTATTCCGTAAGGGATCAGGTCTGTTA
This sequence comes from Buphagus erythrorhynchus, assembly GCA_013400855.1. Lineage (NCBI taxonomy): Eukaryota > Metazoa > Chordata > Aves > Passeriformes > Sturnidae > Buphagus > Buphagus erythrorhynchus. The sequence goes on along the minus strand of VZTT01030978.1, from coordinate 20,884 downwards.
CATATTGCCACAGAGATAAGACAGGATGAGCAGGGACCCAGCATGTAGTGGGCATGGGCTGAGAAAAGGGGACAGCTGCTTCCCAAGCTGCAGCCAGGTCTTCTCACCATCCAGTCTCTGTTGTGCTGCTCTGAAGATCATGCTTTGAGGAAAGCTTCCCATGGCTGGGTTAGCAGCGTTTCTTGGACTGTTCATCCATCATAAATCCCTAAATTGCTTGTCAGGAGGAAGGCAACTGAAATTAGAGGAACACTGAGAGCCTCAGACCACCTACACTATAATCAGCAATGCCTACACAAACAGGGTGATGCAGCTTCTGAGACCCTGCACAGCCACCAGTACCAGTGAGAAAATTTTCTGATTTTCTGATTTAGAGTCTTCATTCCAACCCTGGAGCTTGGCCAATGGCCATCATATCCAAGAAGTTTTCTTGCAGCCAGGTGATCATTTCACAGCTCTCCTGTGCTGCAAGAGCTATCTAGGGTAAAGCTGATTGCACATTTTTTATTTCTTTATAGATAAGGCTTTCCATTCCAGCAATATTTATATCATGATCTCCTTGGCTTTCTATTTACAGCCCTGTGCTTTGTTCTTACATAGCATCTGCAAGACATTGGCATCCAGTGCTTTGCACAGGAAAGACCCCTCATGATCCATCTGTCTCTCGGGTGCTGTCCTGCTCCACTAGAGCTCAATGGGGCCTTTGTGGGCAACATTAGCTAAAGACTACCAGAGAGCCTTGGACTGCAAGTGTTTAACACATCACAGTCCAGAGGACAGCTTTTTCTAGTTTACTCTGAGCCAGTGATGACTTTTGTGAACAAAAAATGCTGCACAGCAGAGGCTGCTCCAGTTTCCACTATTGCATTCAGATTTGTGAGAACTTCTCCGCTGCCAACCATCGGCACTGGAAGTGTGGAAAACATCCATTTTGAGGTTGTCATTGAATACCAGGTAACACATACTTAAAGAGTGGGAAAAATACTTGTTTTTTCTATCCTCTGACCCTTGACCCTCACTAAAAGAACCGTAAGTTGCAAATAAATGCACTCAATGGGTTACACTCAAGCCAGAAGCACAGGTACCAAATGAGCAACGCTCATGAATAAGGTATCCATTATAATCAACCTCATGATGCTGTGGCTAGATATCATAAATAATGGACCTAAAAGCAGTTTCCTTTATATTGCTCTAGTTCATGTACCAAGCTCGTTTCCTTCTTGCCTTGACTATTGTTTAATCAATTCAATCTTTACGAATAAATTTTTACATATCTTTCACAGGCACACCACATAGGTATACATGAAAACATATGGGTCTCTGAAGTGAAACCCCTCAATTCTATCTGCTCTTAGGATATCTTCATGCCTCAAATTCTTCAAACCCTTCCCCTAGTAGCTCCTATCCGTGAACCTTCCAGGTGCTAACAACAGCTGGACAGCCACCACAGCCATATTTCACAACATCCATCATCACTGTTCCAAACATTTTCAGAGGGGATTGTTGATGAGGCTGCAAGAACTTTTCAAGACGACCAAGAAATACGATGGCTCTCTTTGTATCCCTCAGCCTCAGGGAACCTCTTTGGTAAGAGCCCAACTACAGGGAGGTCTGCAGTCCCTGAGAAAGCCCTGAAAACTTTAGTCTGAGAAAATTTAAGAAAGCAATATTGTTTCCAAAGGAAAATGCAAGCACATAGCTGGCTGATACCTTTGTGGCATCATTGCCCTAAAAAAAGATGCCACATATCACTCAACATTTCTGTTCCTTGCAAACACATTCTGAGGGTGTTTTCTTCCTCTCAGGTGAAAACTAATGACTTTGATATATTATGCCAAAGGAAGAGACTGCTTGTTTTTCATGTGAGAAATATTTTAATTTTATTTACCCATAATGCAGTATCGTACCATAACTCCTGGAGTTCCCAAACACCTCAGGAAATCCTGCAATACCCCAGCTGCTCACATGTAACCCCTCAAAGCCAGAGGGGATTCACAGCAGTCCCTGCCTCAGAGCAGGCACCCCACAAGCATGCCACCCCATCCCCTAGTCTTGAAGAGCAGTTTTTGAAGAGCAGAGGTCTTGAAGAGCAGTTTTTCGATCTAGAGAATTCATAGGAGTTTCAACATAGCAAATAGTCCAGTCCACTCCAAAGGATGGAGTGGCCCATGGCTTTCTGACATCCCAGAGAGGTTTCAAGAGCAGAGCAGAGAGGTTTTCATATCCTGCTGATTCAGCACCACAGAAGGCAAGGGATGCCATGGGATGTCTCTGCTTCAATCCACACAGAAACAATACTCAAGGACTCAACTTCCTACAATAACAAGAAATAGGATCTCAAAGCTGCTTGTCCAGGAAAACAAACTTGCTTCTTTGGAAGACACAGGCTGCATTGCTGGTTCACTCCTCATGGACATATGAAAGGATTCAAAAGGCATCTCCCTTGTGCCTCAACAGCAAGTGGAATTTGTTCCACAGGGCTGCACCTGCAGCACAGCTACCACCTCTCAGGGGAATTTTCTGTCAGGCTTTGCATCTCACTGGTGCTAACAAGCAGATAGTAACTTTCTTTTCAGTAACAAATTGGATGATGACTGTTAAAGATATGTTTGGGCAGGGGGAATTCAGCCAGTGTCAAACTGGCTCAGTGCATGAGGGCTAAATTGAAGCTATCAGCCACATACTATTCTGATTCTTAAATTATGCGATTTTTTTCAGCAGGCCACTTCGTTATATATTTTGGGGTCAATTTAAATCTTATTTTTGACACCAGTGGCAGGACAGATGGATCAAGTACCAGTCTCCCATTAGCAGAATCAAGTACCACACATACTGTTTCCCAAACACAGCATTGAACTTTCCCCCTTGACCTCCATGGTTCAGTTAAATGGAATAAACAAATAAGGATATTTTAGCTGACTAACTGGAAAGTATTTTTTCATTGTAATAAAATTATGCTGAGCAAGTACTGGAAAGATAGAGGAAGTCTTCCAGAGCAAGCTCTATATACTTATTTCATCTTTTGTTTGACAGATCCAGGCGATTTAAAAGAAACGTATGGCAGAGCAGCATACAACAGAGGAGCTTCATCCTTGGCCTGTCATTGATCTCAGCTGTCTATCCTTGCACCTCTGTCATCAGTCACAGTGTTCACATCACAGGAGTAAACACCCACAGACTTGGCTCAACCTTCGTCCTGCCCCACGACCTGCTCTATGCTAATGTTTTCCTCCTGTAAATTCAATTACCTCATTCTCTGTGCCAGGAAAAGTCCATTATTCCGTGCTCAGAGTACTAACTACACAGTGTCTACAAATCCAGTGGGACATTGCTGGAGGATGCCAGATGCTTTAAGAGCCAAGAACTCACACAGGAACAATTTTGCTTCAAACAACAGAGACCAAGGTTATGCTTACCTAAGTGCTGGGGAACAAATACTTTGGGACAAGGCAAAGGGATTGGGAAGAGTCTTCTTGCATGTGCCACCAAGTCATGTGTCCCAGCACAGGCAGGCTACAAAGCAGCAAGGATTGACGTGATCCAATGAGGAGACCAGATTCTGACTCTTGTACTCCACTAAAATCACCCTTTGGACATTCCAGAGAGTTTTGTATGTGCCTTGGATGTAGAGGCATTTCGACCTCTCCTTTCTGTTGTTTACAGTATCACATGAGCCTCACAAGCTCTTGACATTTTATTGTGAATCCTGTTGAAATCAACATCTTCACCCTTGTGCCATACAGAGCAAGGGGGCCCTGCTACAACTCTGCCATGTAAAAAGCAAAGCTATTTAAAAGGCACAGGGGATAAAGCCTTGTAAATGTACTGGTCCTTATTCCAGCTTTAGAAAGAAAAAAGCTGCTTCAGATACCACTGAATTCCTGATGAATGAGCTAACAGGCTGCAGGAAAACATCTCCTCAGCAATTCTTGATCCTTTATCTTAAATGCCTGGTATCTACTTGTAGGCATAAAACCAAAGAAGTTAGTACATTCAAAAATAAGACCTGTTTTCTCATTAAATTACAGTAACGTCAAAAACCGGAACACAAGCTTCAAAGAAGTAAGGAAAATATAGTCCAGAAGTGAGAAGTACCACAAAATGCCAAGTTATATCTTACAAAGCACTAACCAGAAGTCTTTAAACCTTGAGAAGCCAGCTTATCCAACGCACCATTCTGCTCCTCTCAACTCAGGATATGTGAGAATACTTAAGGAATGCAACCTAGATTTTATGCTTTTTCAAAATTAAGCATTTCTAAAACACTAAGCCAGTGAGATGGGTAGAGTTTTTCAGGCACCAGACACCAGCCTGTTAATTACAAAGCAAATAGGCTTGTCTGGTGAGCTGGGAAAAGTGGGGAGCAACCACTCATGCTAAAGAATACTGAAATAGAAGATTCAGAAGTACTTGACAATATTTTTTCCTTCTGTGCTTGACTTTTAAACTGGATTGCAATCCCCCATCCTCCCATCTGCGAAAATCTTGTTCCAAGTTAATTCTGGTAAGGTAAGTTCCGCTGTAGTTCCCAACTGGTGCAATCCACAGAGGAACCACAATGTCTATCAGCCATTGGGGCAAAATGTGTTGCCAGAGGGATGCAGAGAAGGTGGTTAATCTGAAATTCATACTCCAACACATTGCCCAGGTTTGACTTATTTCTAGGCTCACAGATGTGGACAAGCCAAAAAAAATAAAAAGCCAGTGAAAATAATTATTCTCATTATTTCTTGGCAACCACTTTCCAATATACATAATTTGGCACATTTTTGTACGGTACATGCCTGCAGATAGCTTTAGAGGTAGTACTGGTGTTTGGACATGTGGAAGAAAACCAGATGACTTGGCTTGGCCCCAAGTTCAGGTTTTTCCCCAAGTTGCCCATTTCTAGTAATGATTGTTACCAAACGGGTGTTGGTGATCTTACTGTGACAAGCGCAAGAGAAGCAAACTACACTCCAAAACACAGAAACCTCCTTAGGACAATGTTCTCCACCGACTGAAGCTGTAGGTTCACCTCAGTGCTGCTTTGGATCCATTTCTGTCACGACTGAACCATGGGTACAGAAGCTGAGCACAGTCTCCCTCTTTTGTTTCATCTTTCAAGAGGCTCCACTCCAGCACAATCCTTCCTGATAGAAGCATGCTGGAGTCAGCTCCCCTCCAGAGTCCAGTCCCTGTCTTCCCTCCCAGTGCATGGAGGGAGACAGACATTGATTGTATGGCTGAGTGTGTATGTTTTCGGACTGGGAGTCCAGAACCTCCCTTTTCAGTGTTAAATTGATCTTGTAGCTACTGAATACCCAAAATACTCAAATTACTGCTCTACCCCACAGTCTTTCCCTCCTTCCATATGAGCCCTCTGCTCCTTGAGGGATCACAGCTCCTGCTAGAGACTCCATATGTTCTGGNCAAAAAACCAAACCAATGTAAAAAAAAATGAAACCAAAAACCAACAAAAAACAAACAACAACAACAAAAAAGAGTAGAACAGAGAAAAGTTTCAGGATTTTTATTCCATTACCTCTCTTACAGTCCTTTTAGGAAGGAAAGCCCTTATCCCACTAGGCAGGTAATCCACAGCAAGGTAACTATGAATACAAAGTGCTAACACATGTAGTTAATGCATGAGTTTGGGGATTTTGGGTGGTGGAGATTTTTTTGCAGGATTTTTGGGGTTTTTTTTGAAACACTAAAACCACACTATTATTTTTCTTTCTCATAATAATCACTGTAATAAGAGCACAGCTTAGAAAATACTGAATTGGCATTTCTAAAGCCTCTTGGGTGCCCCGTTTTGCACTAGAAGAGCTATCTTCTTGGCACTGGCCTGGACAGCCCAAAGACATAGTACGTGTTGCATCACATGCTAATAGCCAGAAGAGCAACATTTATACTACTTTATATGAATGAGACATGAAGAAAAATTAAGTGTCTTATGGATAACTCAACAAGCTATTCATCTAACTGGGCCTTAATTTATTTGATCTATAATAACAAAATATTTCCTCCTTTATAATTTCATTCTTTAAATTCACCAGATGACAGAAGAATATTGTAAGCAGAAATTCTGTACAGAAACCACATTCCAGTGGTATTGAGAAATCACTTTCTTGTGGTGGAACTAGAAGCCTGTTCTTGGAGCTGCAAGGATTTCTATTTCTCTGTGATAGTTTTCTGTGTGGTTGAGATGTAGTGTACACTACAGAACAGACCGTATTTTGGATGCCAATGAACCTTATGGGTAGTAAATCTTTTTTCTTAAGCAATTAAATTTCTGACTTTAATCTTTCATTCTATTGATAGAAGTGGTTTCCTGGATCAGGCTGAATGCCAGAAAATAATCTGCAAAACAAAGGTTGCCCCCAGCTCTAAACGACATTTAATATTTCTCTTTCACTGCAATCACCCCTGCTGCTTTCTTTTTATTTTTTTTTCCTTTCTTCACTGTAATATGAGATCAACTCTCACAGCTGGGAAAGAGCAAGCAAGTTTTGAGACATGCTGTCTTAAGAGACCTAAAGCATCTACACACACCAAATCTTGCCCTTTCTCTCATTCATTGAGGCAAAAGTGCTAAAGCTGGAAGAGATATTCCCAGTCCTCAATGCCTTACAGCTGCCCTCAAAATCTCAGTTACAAACAACATTAATCTAGAAGTCCATGTCCATCTCTACTTCGCCCTGTCCAGCCTCTCCTTTCATATCCAGGGGGAAAAACCTACAGAATGCTGACATTCCAGTTTATCCCCTCTATCTGTAAATGGAAGATTATTAAAAGAAAAATACTAACTGCAAAGGTAATAGTATCTCTATTAACTAGAGGGTCCTGCAACATTTAAGCAGTTAAATGAACTGTTTCAATGAAAGTGTTTGTCCAGTAAGACACCAGTGCTCCCTCCCTATTAAGCCTACATTCTTTATCTGTAATATATCTGAGGTTAGTGAGAAGAGGCAGGCATTCATTGCCAGTGGTCTTGCCACCTCCAGAGTGGGCTCTTTCCATTTGGAGGTGTCTGACAGAACTATACTTTGAAGTAACACAGAAGACTGGACTGAACTGAGACACACATAAAACTGTGAATTTGAAACTTGACAGAGAGTTTGGATATCCAGTAGTACATTTTGCATCAGCACAGGCATCTCTGACTATCAACATGAAAAAGACTTTCTGGTTATGGAGATTAGTTCTTAGCTGGACAGCTTCAGAGACAGTAATGAGATTTAATGGAGGGCATCAAAGCACTCAAGCTCTCTACTAAAAGTAGAAAAGGAGTATTACACATACCATAAAATGCATTATATATTCCAGTGATGTCTTGCACAAAATAAATACTTCTTTCTTAATAGAGCTCTCCCTTCATTATTTTTAGAAACCTCTAGAACGTTATGGGACTTGGCATTTGGAAAGAACTTTTCATTTAAAACACCACCTGTGAGATACAACTGCTCTAAGACTGAATGGCAAACCTCCCTTTTCAAGACTTCAGTATGTAGTTTCTACCCCTTAATACAGTTACAGGTTGGGTTTTTCCAGGTCTGATCAAGCGAGTGCCAAGATGTACTTTTCCCTTCTGCTTCCATCATACAATTTGTGGGTGTTCACCACTTAAATCCGATCCTGCAGACCTTTCAGATCTTGTTTGAGACTTTAACCCTGGGACGATACAGTAAGATATCATTTAGTCCATGTAAAAAACCTGCAATTCTTCTTTATGGCCCCTTGTGCAGCCAAACAAAACATGGGTCCATATTTTATCCAATATTACATAAGGACAAGATTAACAGTCCTGCACCTGCTGTGGACTAACAAAAATCCTACAACACATTTCAAAACAACTGTAGTAAAAAACCTATCCTCTCTGGTGCCCTTCCTAGACTATCCAGAAGCAGTTGCTGTGTCAACATCTTTCTCTGCCAAGTATCATTCTATGCAGAATATTTTCATGACTGAAAACAGCCAGGAAGATGATGGAATTACTTCCTAAATCAGAGCCAGAGAATATCTCATGTTATAGTTTAGGTTTGTTAATTTCAATATACTTATTTTCTGTTGTAAGATAGACTTAGGAGCAAAAGCAAGGCAGGCTTAAAACTTAAAAAGGTGTACGGAAAACTTTATTAACAACACAAAGAAAATATTAAATTCAGAATAAGACTTTCAGACTACTTCCTCCTCTCCTCCCTTACACTTTCTTAACAATAACATACAGAAGCACTTCAGTTAGTTCCCAACTTAAATAATCTTTCTCAGTTCACTTTAGGGAGAGGAGTCTCTTCTTGTTCGGCTATAGGGAATTTTTTGCTAACTCTTTTTATCTTCATAGCTCTCTTAAATTGTGTTTATGGGCCATGTTAAACTTATCGGGTGTTTACTTTTAAGAATGAACTGTTTAAAAGCAAAAGTTTTCTTTATTTTTCTTGGTTTTGTTTATACTTTATTTTCAGGAACAGAGATTCCTTTTTTTCTCTCAGGGCAAAGGATTTTCTGAACACTCTAACCCTCCCATGTCTTTTTTTACAGTTTATAGGAATTTTAGTGTAGTACTGTCCATCTCTATAGCTTACAAGAGGATTTTCAGCTAACCTTCATGGCGTCTCCTCATTTTCTTTCCATATGGAACTTGGCTTTTGTCTTATTGACTTTGGTATATCTTCTCTGTTCCTCTTTCCTTTCACTCAAGGGAAGACTGAAGATCTGCAAGTCTTATCTGAGCATTGGAAGGGTTAAAATCTCACACAGAAGATGCAGGGGCTGGGCCAGGCCATGCTGGAGCTGTGTTAGGATCTCAGGCCACCCAGGCCGTGCTGGGAGTGGGGGGGGCTGGACGAAAACTGCGAAGTCCAGCTGGGAAAAAAAAATGGTGACAAGCCTCTGGCTCCATGGCTGCCCTCCGGCGCCGACCGCACCCAGCTCCAGCCACGGGCCGAGGGTCTTCCTTCCACCTTGCCCAGCAGGGAAAGGTGTGGAAGGGGTTTGCCAGAACGCTGCTCAGCCGCCTCCTCCCCAGGCCGCATGGACGGCTGGGCAGGCTCGGCCACCCCACGGCTGCTCCGAGCCGATGGCAGGGGCAGGGCGCCGCTGAGCACGGCCACGCCGGGGGAGAAGGGGGCTGGGATCTCAGCAATGGGCCCCTCCTCCCCCTGGCTATCGGGGCCCTGGTTGAAAACGGGGTCCGGCAGCTTCGCAAGCCCACCCCTGCCCGCCCCGGGCCGCATGGGAGGGCGCCCGGGCTGGTCGGTGTTACCTTGTGAGAGGCTGGAAATAAAAAAGAGTGTTTCCCCACGATTACTTACTTTAAAATGTGAATTCACAGACGCGAACTAACTTCTCTAATTGGTTTCTCAGGCTGTCAACAACTAAACTAGCTTCTAATTGGTCCCATCGGTTTACAGAGGGAGTTCTCAGGGAGGAAAAACTTCCAAGTATGCCCTCCCCCCAAGTGCCTTCAATGCATAACCAGCACATCTCATAATACTTGTTTAAAGACAATGAAGGGTGTCTGTTAGCACTATTGACTGGAGAGGCTACTTACTGAAGGAAGTGGCAGAATTAGCTCAGTAGGCTTAATTTATCACGAGAACAGCCTATTGACTTCAAAAACTCAGCCACTGACTGAAGAGAATTGTCATATTTGCTTAATAATTTCAGAAAAATAAATAGCTGTCTTGAGTCCTCTCAGCTCTGAAAAACTGAGCAAACAGCCACTGAGCAGATAAACTTTGTCCAAGATACATTACACCTTTCACTTTGCTGTGCTCCTACAAACTGGAGCCAGGGCATGATGTAATACTGGAGTTATCAATTTGCTTGACACAAAAGACACAGCGAGGACAACTGCAGACTGAGTGTGTTTTAAGAGAAGCATGTTTCCAAAGAGGTCAAAAAAGTAATTGGGCGGTAATACAATTGTGTGAGATGATGTTAAAGCCTACGGTTATTCATTTTATTACATTTTGCTGCAAGCCACAGAACAAATTATCTATCTAGGCTGAAGTTTATTTTGTTAAGTTTAGAAATATACAGAAAATGAACACTTCAGTGCCACCTTTTGCTTTCCTACCTAGGGTAGAGTTCAAGACACTCTAGACTAGGTTTCAAAGCTATTGAGCCTGCAGGAAGAGTAGGTCCCTAAAAACACACTGAAAACCCAAAGCAGGGCTACTCCAGTGTTAAGTGCTAGCTTAAACATGGACTCTTCCTACACATCCCTAAAGGATTGCTGTGTTTTGACAAAAGTAGGAGCTCTCAGAGAACTGCTATGGTGTTGCTCCTGCAAGCTTCAAGCCTAAAACGTGCCCACACTACACTTGGCAGGAGAGTGCATTAACTCCTGTAGAGGAGCATCACAAAATTCATCAGACAGCCCAAGTCTAAGTTTCTAATACTTCTGATTCTTGACACTGAACTATTTAATAGCTAGCACATGTGATCCTTTTCACTGCTAACTACTAGTACAGTCTCTCCCTGCAGCAAAACAAAAGGGAAAGCAATGGAAATAATTGTGCTTAACTAAATTAACTACAAGTTAGAGGAAGTTATATTTAATGGCTGGTGCTTCTGCTGCTTGGCTACACTAAATATTCAACATATTTGTAGAAACCAAAGCAAGATGTAAATTGTGATTCCACTACACTGACCTCTATAAAAGCTTAACTTCAGATTAACCCAAACTTCATTTTCAAACATATGTCCACCTGTTCTTTTATAATTGCATATCGGAATCATCTGCACCTCCTAGATTATTATGTTCAGAATGAAAACTTGGATTAAGTGTGAGTTTCTTCAAGTGAATGTGCCTTCAATATTGTATTCACTAGAGGTTCTTCAAAGCTAATTCATTTTTTACATTATGGATTGGTTATGGCTTGAATCTCAAAGCAAGAGGAGCTAACAACTTAGTTCCCCATGGATTAAATACACATCTACTTCTTCATATTGCAGGAGGTCTATCTTGGCAAGGCTGTGCCCAAATCATGAGAAAGGGCACCAGCCAGCCACTGCCTAGGACAACTTATGGTCTATCCTGGTACCTGCCTTCAGCTTTGCTCCCAGGGAAAGCAGAACAAGTTATCCTGCCAGCATGAGCTTGGCAGAATGCACTGGAGACAAAGATTCTGCTCTAATTTTTCCAAATATCACTTCCTTTTATACAGAAGAAGGTGAAAGACAGAGTTCATACCAGAATTAGACTATTCTTATTCTGTTCTGAAACACCACACTTCCCATCTCAAAGCACCAGGTGTAGGTGGTACAGACCATGTGTCAATTACCAAGCATCTCAGCAACCTGTTCTGCTTTAACTGCAGGGGGCTGATAACTGCTCTGCAAATACCCACTGCTTGGGGCAATCAACATATTTACTTTCCCCAAGACAATCAAAAGTTATTCCCCAGATGAGGCAGTAAACACACCTGTATACTTGCAATGGTTTCCTAATTTGTTGTGCTAATTTGTTGTTCTGTCGGAGAGCACTATTACTTACTATGGCAAAGCCCTAACAAAATCCACTGCTGGTAAAAGCCTAGTGAAATCACTAGGCATAGATTTACTAAAGTGATACTTTGCTTTTTACTTCAGTGCTTTTCCCAGATAAATTTGCAAGGGAATGCTATTTCCATTACAGATGTCTTGATTGTAGCTGTGCTTATGTGTCTTGTTACCTCAGAAGGATTTGGCCTCAAGAAGGGCCAGTTCTCCAAAATCCTAAACAAGCTATATGGTTAGACTGACAAACTCTCTAGAGGCCCTAATAATTCCACCCCACAGGTGCTGATGAGGAGCACCTCACAGTCAATCCCCTCCACTGAACTCAGTGGAGCACAGACAACTTACAGGTGGTGTTGAACCACCTGTGTGGCCAAAGAACCAGCATCACACTGGGGTGTGCTCTATTCTACCATCAACATTACATGGATTTACTCAGGAAATGCTTGTTTTGGGTGTATCATTGCAAGGAAAGAAACTGGTGGACATAATAGATCAAGACAGAGATTAAAGACCAAAAGTTTTAACATGAGCACTTCTGATCACTTCTCTCCTCAGCCAGAATGCTAAAGCTAAATCTTATTTCCATGGAGGTCTCCATTTTATTCCCCTCACAATCCCTCTTGTCCTCTAAAACCCACATACATGCCATTAGGCAATAAGCTTAAGGATATCAAACAGCAAGCAATTAATGTTAACAACTGACTCAGTCTTCTTCCAGGAGTAGTTTGTGGTCTTATTGTGCAGACTTTAGAAGAGAAATAGAAGAAATTGAATATATACCAACTAGCAAAAAATAATACACCCCTAAAAGCATAAAAAAACAGAAACTGGATGTGACTACAGAACCTATATTCAACATGTATTCAATGCTTTACCATTCATAGGCACTTTCACTCACTGCCAGCAAGAAGTAGAATGGCAGTAATCATTTGCCAGCTTCCATATATATGTGTCTCCTATTCACCCTTAACTAAGGATCTTTCTCTTATAACTCATTGTGTCAAATGCCAGGACTTTGGCATTGAGCTGTGGCTCAGTATTCCAGACCTCAAGAACCATGTTCAAGTTAGAGTAGCTTTTAAAAGGCTGTGCAAGATTATTTTCTTCTTTAAGGGTACCATCTAGAGTTAGGAAGTGGTTATGCTGTTGACCAACAAGATAGTCTAAAATTATTATCAAAAAGTAGAAAGTAACTACTGGAAAATATTTGCCATTATTAGACCCAGCAAATCCTCAGTGATCTACATTCTAACAAGACAGCAATAATTCTGATATAGTCTAAAAAATTAGAAATCTCTATGGACTACACAGCTTTGTCTTTTAACCCAGTGGATAAAATATAACAGCAATGTTTTTTAACAAAACCAGTGAAAACCACTGCTGGAGTTTCAGGAAGCCATTATGCATTGTAATGAAAATATTTTGTCACAATTTCCAGTCATCCTATTGCTTTTTTTCATATGGAGCCAGTTATTACAAAGTATCTTGTTCATCTGAAGAAGATACACTTCCATTCCCAAAGGCTTTGTCTGCAACACATATAACCAGGAATTGTCGGTACTCCAATTGATAATGCACAAATTACTACTTTCTATCTGGCATAGATGCAACATCATTTAGAAAATAAAGGCTAAAGAAAATGCTTAGCAAACCTGCAGGCATCCAAAATCCCCATATACACAGAAGTAAACCAAGCATCTCTAATGTCCTCTCTCATCACTCAAGAGGGACATGTGAAAACTTCACTCAAAATATTTGCTACAACAACAAGAAGAGCATTCACCTTCTGCTCCTGATGGGTGGTGATTTACAAGCCCAGAGTAACAGCCTTGTTACCCCACACAGAGACAGGCTCCGTGTTTAGGCTTGTGCCAGGCTGAGCTCCAAGACTCCAAGAGGACTCTCAGTTCCCTTCACAATGGGAGGTCAAAACCTGAACCTAATAGAGGCTGTTCCTGGCAAGAAAGCACTGAACTACACAGGGGAAATAGGTTAGAAAGAATAATCATCAAGGGAGTGCATGGTTTTCAAACCAGCATTTTGAATGTTGTTCTTTGAACTTGGAAGTCAACCTGAAACAAAAGTACATGCTGAGCAACACTCTGCAAACAGGCTGGGATTCATAAGTTACCCAAACCCTGTCACCAAAGCCATCAAAGTTGATGTTCTGGAAATAAGAGCTAGGCAAGCACCACTCTACTTGTGCAATGATTTAAAGACAGCAAACAGCACATACAAGCAGCTCTCCTGAATCCTGATGTTGCAAACAGAAGTGCACCACCAGCAAAACATTTACGCTTGTGTTTCAGGGAGGCAACTGTATACACACACCCAATGAAAAATAACAGCTTGTGTCTGGACAGGACTCTTGCTAAGGCAAAACCTCTACTCTCAGAAATCAGTCCTTGATTCTCCTTTCCCCCCAACAGAGAAGTCAGCCAACTGTTTGGTGTGAAAACAAATTCTCCCAGTGTGGCCACAAGCTGAGCTAACACAAGAAACATTTCCTCTTGCCCAGCTTCTGCAGATGATGGGACTTGGTCCTAGGGCATTGTATTTAGTTTCAGTCTAGAGCTGCAGATCAGCCTGCGGCTGGGAATCCCACCCTTGCCCTGTTATGAAGGAAACTGTGTTGAAAGGAAAGCATTTGCCTCCAAGAGGGAGGATTATTTTTGAGGACTAACCATTTAGCTGTTTAGGGTACAAACCAAGCAAAGGAATTTAGCCAGAAGTCAGCTAGGGGAGTAACACACAGTTTCTCTCTGTATAATTAAGTAAGTTAAGTAAGTTAGAAGAGGAGCAGCAATTAATGGTATTCTAAAAAGAGGCAGCTCATATTTTAACAGAGTAATTCAGATCTGGTGAAGTGTATATGCATTTATTTACCTTTGTCTTAGTACATAAGCCTTTGGCAGCTATCCTTCTGGGCAGCAGTTCTGCTGTGGAATAACAAACTGTAGTGCACATACACACACAAATTCACACTGACTTTATGAAACAGTCACCAAATTTTGGCCAGATATGAGCTATATTCAAAGAGATCCAGTTTAATGCTATTGCTTCAAAACCAAAGCTAGGGCCCCATTCTTCAGTGTCCAGATAAGATCACCTAAAAAGAACATGTGGTTCCACACATGTGTGAACTTCCACAGCATTGCTATGCAAAGATACAATGATCCTTAGGGCCACACAGCTATGGACAGCCAGATCCCCTCCCTCACTGCATGATCACTCGCACAAAGCTAGAGCATCATAATGATTATTTTTGCACATGACCTTGTTACTGGGGAGGAAAAAAAAACAACCAACAAAGAAAACCCATGCCAAAACATTCAATTCTCCATTCCCCAGCCTTTTCACATTAGAAGCAAAACATACAACAAGTTTAAAGATTTACATTAACTGTGTGAGGCTTTCTGAGAACTCCAAAGCACCATGGCTCTGACACAAAAAGTGTCCAGACTATATAAACCCAAAATTTGGATGGTATTAGGTGCCTAACGGGATATAAAGAATGTCTGTGTTACTTATGCCTACACTGCAGTCACCACTCTAACCACAGCTTGGTGCAGAGGTACTTCAACATAAAATTCAGTAACAGAATTTCAGCATTTGGACTTTGCTGAGCTCTGACCTAAACTCTACTGGTTCCTGGATAGGCAGCTTACAGTTCAAGAACATCTGCCATCTACTTCAAATGCAGCAGCTGTTTCAGTCTAAGAATAACATAGATGGGTATCAACCCAATCTCTATGAAGCTTTGAAGTCCAGCTTTGAGACCCAACTGGGAAAAGAATTGGCTCTGAGAAGAGGCATTGTTTCTGAGGACAAAATATTTAGCTGCTAAGAGTACAAAATGTACATTATCTATGCAGATCTATGTGCTGAACTAGGAGAACAACATCCAACATCAGGAAGCAACATAGGCTACCCATCTGTACAGTAAAACTTTAGAACATCTACTGAGGAAGCCTACATTCAAACTTTTTGAGAGTCAGGCACCAAACTGCACAGCCCTTCTCCTGTGTTGAGTCAAACAAGCAGAAAATAATTAAGGATGGAGAAAAAGTAATGGAGCTTGTGCATTCATTAAATCTACCTACTTAATTTTTTTCTTCCCACTCTCCTTCAAATAGCTAAGATTTCCTCTCCCAATATTCTGGGACATGCAGTGGGAAAAATGGGACAAATCAATTCACACTTCTAAAATTATGCTACTGTACCCAACACCCACATACAGAGACTCACTGGACCAAATCAAGAGGCCCTGTTAGTGCTGGGATTCACAGGATGAAATCTTCATTGCTTATTCTCCTGGCACCAGGCAGGAGCCTGGAGCTTTCAGAAGTTTATTATTCCTGTTCCACAGTACAGAGTGTTTCACTGATGTATTTAAACAACCTCCAGTTAAAAAAACAAAACAAAACAACCAGATACATGCTTATCACTGGCAGGGGTGTGATGTCAAACAAACACCAGCCAGCTCTGTGGGAAGGTCCAAGCTTGCAAAAGTCAAGGGAAAGGAAGGAGGGAACCACTCAACAAGTGCAGCACAGGCAACACAACTCCCAGGAAATGAAGCAGCCCAAACAGAGCTTACTAAAGACATATTTTAGCAGCTAGTTCTACTGAACCAAAGTGAATGGCCCCCAGCATAGCTTTGTAAGCTGTTCTTACCCAAGTATGAAGTTTTTGCTAGCTACTCAAGGCATCAAGATGGGATGGGAGGTAGATATCCAGATGCCTTCAAGAAGTCTCAGCAAGTGATTGTGGCTTAGCAACTGCTGACATCTCTTTTCTCCTTTCTCAGCTTCAGAGGTGTTTTGCTGCA
This sequence comes from Buphagus erythrorhynchus, assembly GCA_013400855.1. Classification (NCBI taxonomy): domain Eukaryota; kingdom Metazoa; phylum Chordata; class Aves; order Passeriformes; family Sturnidae; genus Buphagus; species Buphagus erythrorhynchus. Next base: position 4,563 of record VZTT01030978.1, on the reverse strand, counting down.
CACAATCTTTCCCTCTATCTTTTTTTCACTGAAACTTTCACTCCCCTCTCTCCTCTCAGCATCCCTGAAGGCAAATCAGTTTTTCACTTACCTTTTAGACAGAGATTGCTTGCCTTGGTAGTCATACCAGTCCATCCAAAACATAGGAACAACATCCATTAAAAGATGCATCTAGCTATTTCCACCTGTCTTTTCTTACATAGCACTCCTGTGTTTTACTGCTGGTTCAGGGAGCTTCAACAAGCTCAAAATTTGTATTTATCAATACAGTCCTTAAGGATAAGGATCTTCCTAGCTACTCACTATTCACACTTACATTAACTCAGACCAAACTGACCCAACAGCCCATTGCAAACTTAAGAACATTAAACCTTCTCTCACCAGCTTCCCAAGACTCATAGCCTTTCCCTGGGCTCCTGCTGGGCCTGTGCTAATTCACAGCAGCTGTAGCTTGGAACCAGCTTTCTCCCAGCTGATGCGCTGCTTCAAGTCAGCTCATACTGAGATAACAGAACTTAGTAGATGACATTTGTTTTTCTGACTAATATATTTCTTCTTCAGAGGAAAAAACACAGTGTCAACCTTAAAAGGGCTTTTCCCTGATTTGCTAGGGAAAAAAGACTAAAAATCCTGCAGTATGGGGACCCTTAAAGGGAACCAAAGCAAGCACCAGCTTCTGCCCTAGGATGACATGGTGTTCTGCTTTACTGGGAACGCCATGTGGAAGAAAACTACTGTCTTTCCTTGCAAAGCACTAAGACAAAAGATCCCAAAGCCTCTCTCTTTCCCAAAAGAAAGGGTTGTCTTCTTAAACAACTACTCAGAGGTAAGGATATATCAAAATCCATCCCAAATGAAGAAAACAGTTAAATCTACACCAAGGCAGGTATTTGTTTCTCACTAAAGTTGACAGGATCTAAATGTGCAAGTTTCTCTGAAGTTGACAAGCAGGACGACCAAGCTCAGAAACACAAACTCTTGAAAGCCTGGTGGTAGAGTTTGGGTCTATGTTTATAAAGCAGCACATAGTTGCACTACTGTGAGCACTGCCTAGCCATACAAGACTGTTATGCAGCTCCCAACTCAGTGCTCTAATAAACTGAAGAGGGGTTTTGAAATTTACTTGGATAAAAATTGGGCCACAGTTAAAGGACATCGTAAGTTTTGCTTTGCAAGGATCTGGATGACTGGGATTTAATAATGGATGATTAGAAAAACATTGCTGCATTTCAACAGTTTGAATAGTGCCACTAAAGTCCCAGGGAGAGCAATTCAAGTTTGTGTGAACCAGTACCAAAGGAAAACTATTTTCATGAGTTGAGGATTGACCAGTCAGCTTTCACATACGGTATGAAGCTTTACATTTGCCATGGTGGATAATGACTGATAGAAGAAATTCTCTGTGTATTGAGAAGTTACTTTTCACCTCTCTTTTAAAAATTGTTTTATTTATCCAAGGTTACTGGTGGGAAAAATTAATGGTTAGTCAAACACATATTTCTTAGTTGAAAAAATAATAAAGAACTTTTAAAAGGAAAGAAATAAGAGTACCAAATTGATTTTAATTTATTTGACCTGAATTTTCATCTCATATGAGAAGGCAAATGAATATTTATATACTGTAAAATCAAGTGTCTAGCCACCAAAATAATGTCATCAAAAAGCCATCAGGAGAAAAGGTCTTATTATTTGAATAGATTTTTTTTCTTTCTGTGGTTTTTTCTTCCTGAAGTCTAAATAAACACTTGGGCTGCAGCCATGTTTCATCTGTTGGAAGTTTGGGGAGATTGCAGGCCCCTGTGTTAAAAGAGAAAAAGCTTTTCTTTTGGTAAGCAGCAAGAGTAGAGCCCTGAGGAATTGAGGGAGAGGCTTCACAGCCCAAAATAATCACCCATTCAGACTGATTAAGATGAGACACTTGTGGGAAGCCATTTTCAATGCTCTCCAGATGCAGCCAGAGGAAAGCAACTAGTTGTAAGTACACTGCCGAAAGGAGCAGAAACCTTCAGCCTTGCATGATATGCACCACAGAACACAAGATAACATTGTCCAAGGGAACACCACCTGAAGTCCTAAAGCTGAGGCATCTCAAGCTCCTCACTGGAAATCAATTAACCACCAGTACAAAATGTTTGCCTACACATGCTTTAGGCAGCCACATGTTTCTGCTAAGACTCCATCTGCAAGATGTAGATCTCATTCTCCCTCTCTTTACATTGCAGCAACAATTAAAGGCACTCCAAAATTCAGAAGGATTGGCCTCTAGCCCTTCTGGGAAGTGTTTGGACACCCAGCTTCAGAGGAGCAGTGAGCAACAGCAGAGAAGTACAGGAGAACAGGGACGACTGCAGGGCTGTGACTTCCCAGCCTGGCTGGGCTGCAGCTCCAAGGTCATCACCTGGGAGATGCTGCTGGCAAGCCACAGCTTTGGAAAAACAGCAACAACTGCCTCATTTTCTTGTGATTCAAGACTGGCCCAGGTGGTACCACTCATGCCAGCCAAAACCTCGCTGTGACTCAGCTTAGGTTTCAGGTGAATGAGAGCTTGGGAGTTTGGAGCTGTTGTGGATTTTTGTGTAAGATGACACTTGGAGATTGTAGAACAAATGTCATTTTCTTATTGAAATTTCTTCTTAATTAAAAAATTTCAATAGGAGTTTTCCCTCCTGGTGTCAGCTAGATATAAATGTTGTGAAACAAACCCTTCCAGACATCAAAGCAAGAGTGATTGCTTCTGGGTTTCAGAGCAAGCCTGAAACTGGATCCAGACCAGTACTTGCAGACATTTTCATTTTTAAGAGCCATTGCCCAATGGCTCTCACATTCCTCCCAGTGGCCAGTCCATTGTTTGTAAGCATCCTCAGTAAAGCGGCTGTAAATAATTTGCACAACCCTCAGCCAGCCAAGACTGAGATGGTACTACCAGGACCACATGAACATCTCAAGCTATAGCTGTGTTACTTTTCACATGACATGAAATGAAAAATAAAGCCCTGAGCATTCCAGTCATACCAAGTGTACTCCTGATAGCTCTTTTAAACAAATCTCTACTGTTTCAGGGACAGAGCAGAACTGGAGTCTGTCTGCTTCGATTTAAATCTGTCCCTGAATGATGTCAATGAGTTAGCAGGGAGAATTACAAGGGAAGGAACAAATAAACATTACAAAAAGAAAAAGAAAACCAGATTTTTAAGCACTCAGACGCCTGCATAGTTCCCAGGCCAAGCATCCATGTGTTAAAGGAAAAACCCCAATCTTCTCAACAGTGCACAAGCTCTAGCAGCTCCAAGGCTGTGTAACCTATCTGGAAATCAGGTTTGGATTTGCAGGGATGAAGGGAGGGAGAGAGAAGGAGCATAATCCCTGACTTGTTCCCATGACCTGTGCCTTGCTGGAGACGTGGTATCAGGCCATACAACAGGGCTGTGTAGGCACACCACCCACCCCCCATGTGGGCTGGTGTACAGGTTGTCCTCTCCAGAGAGGTGAGAAACCACCCTGAAAAGTGTTTTTGTCTGTCAGCAGAGGCAATACACCTGGTGGTGTGGTCAAAAGAGCTTTAGCTACTGTAGATGAAGGAGAGCTCTGGCTGCTACTGGTTTTTGGGACCACTTCTGCCTTTGCTTTCTACTGCAGCCAAGGGAAAGACTTCTGTCTTTTGTATGTTATATACCTCAGCCAAAGCCATTCCAGTTTTAGGACAATGGCCCCATGAACCTGTTTGTGTCCACACTTAAGCTGCTGCAGGACAAACAGAAAGTCCATGTAGACCCTCTCTCCACCAGGAGCCCAAGTCTGCAGCCACCAATCACAGGCTGGTGTTAATGTATAGTGCTGAAACATATCAAATCCCCAACAACTGACCACTTTAATGGTATCTAACTTGTCCCACAAAAAGCTATCTAGGTTCCCATTTGGCCCAGATATTATATTTATGTGGTTCAAATTTATGCCCACATTTAATGCAGGAATGTTAGAGACTGAGTATAATTTGTGTTTGTACTTCCAATAGCTATGTAGAAAATATTAGACAAAGACAATAAAAGGAAAAGCTTTCCCCGTTTCTCTCCTCAAACTCCTCTTCAGCTTAACCCAATTTTCCAAGTCACTTAAAGGCCTTTAAATAGAATGAAATCCTAACGATGTCACTGCCATGAATAATTAATTGTACCAGTACAATCTCTCAAACAAAATCCATTCTCATTAGATTAGAGGTTTTCTCAAGACACACGAGTTCATTATGGGATTTTTACATCCTTCTTGTCTCTTATGTTTCTTTGTCTTTCCTTATCTGTGTCTTTTCTTATTTGTGTCTGAGACACAGGACTCCATCACCTCAGTAGCCTCCAAAGCAACATTGCAATACCCAGGGGAGAGAGCTCCTATACAACGAGGCACATGGTGGCAGAAGTTTGAGAGCCCTGTCTGCAACTTATGTGCAGCCCAGTGGGGTGGGGAGTTCACTGGACGCTCCTGTTTCCAGAATCCAAGAACTATATGTGAAAGGTTTAGCCCTCTCTGCTAAAAGCTCTAAATCTTGAAGGGTTTAAGCAGTTGTCTTGG
>VZTT01030977.1:0-11473 GCA_013400855.1 Buphagus erythrorhynchus | reverse complement strand
GGGGGTCTGGGCAGGGCAGGGTGATCCCTGTGGAATTATTCCAGCTCAGGTTTTCCACAATTCCATGAAAGTTTTTCAGCAGTTTCCCAAGAAATGCCCAATCCAGAAAGAAAACAAGAATTAAACTTGGTTTTAATTGCTTCAATTAAACCTGGTTCTGAGTCCATTATAATCCTTTCAATCTTCATTTTAAACTATATCCTATCTTACAGAAACTCTTACTTCGTATTTTCCCGTTATTTCATGACTAATCAATGGAATTATGCACTGACTAATACCAGGATGTCATAACATGACACAGCATCATTGAAATCTCCTTCTCTTTTACCCAAAAATGCTATTTTTTAACAGCATTAAGGGCAGTTGCTGCCTGGCACTGATCAAAACATCTTTTTTTTCCCCCTCTTAGGATAGTTCGGTGCTTTGACACAGAAAAGAAAGGAAGATGAAATATTTCAGTCAGCTCTCAGCAGAAGTTACTCCAAATTATTTGAGAATCAAATAAAAAATATTTGAACTGGGTGTCACTCTGTGTGTACAACACCACATACAATACCCAGGAATAGCTGAAAACTGTGAAAAATACAAAATAAAAAACAATAAAAATATTTTTAAATCAAAACCCCCATTACTATTATATAAAACAAGGTTATTTCCCCAACAATTCCCAGAAATAGCTGAAAACCCTGAAAAATACAAAGTAAAACGGGATAAAAATAATTTTTAAACAAAAAAACCCCAGTACAATTATGGAAACTGAGGTTGTTTCTCACACAAAAGGTGCAGCAGGAAGAAAAGAGCCACGATCTGTTTGATTCTGCAGCAATTTTTTGATCCCAGATCTGGCTCCATCTGGGTGGTAAAAGCCTCTCCCTTTGCAGCTGGATTGGCCACTGCTGGGACAGCAGCAATAAAAAAGGAATTGGCCTGGGAATTGTGTCCCTGAAAGGGAAGGAAGTGATAAAAAAATCCATGATTCCAAATTCTCCTCATTTCTGCAACAATTCTGTGTCACTCCTCAGGAACAAGCAGCCCTCATCTCCAAGGTTTCCCTCCAGGTGCCCTGGGATACTCTGGGATCACTGGAAATTCCAGGAGAACTGGAATCAATATGCAGCCTCTCCTGGACTCTTTATTTGTAGGGGAAGATTTTCCTGGAATCCCAGAATATCCTGAATGGAAGGGACCCACAGGGATCACCCAGGCCCTGCATGGGCATCCCAAAATCCCACCTTGTCCAAATGCTCCTGGAGAACTTTTAATTAGGCTTTTATAAATTACATCATAAAATCAAGGTGCAGGTTTCCAGGCACTCAGACATCCCAAAATCCCAAAATCTCACCTTGTCCAAATGCTCCTGGAGAACTTTTAATTAGGCTTTTATAAATTACATCATAAAATCAAGGTGCAGGTTTCCAGGCACTCAAACATCCTTTGGAATGTGGGCAGTGATGTGGAGCCAGCATCCCATTCCCAGGATCTGACCAGGATTTTCCAAACTGATTTCCTCAGCAATTAAAAGAGAATAAAAGAGGTAAAATTTAAAATAAATCAATCTTGGATAGTGGAAGGTGTCCCTGCCCATGGCAAGGGTTTGGAAGGAGGTGAGCTTTAGGGTTCCTTCCAACCCAAAGTGTTCCATGGTTCCCATTTTTCCCACCTGGAAGAGGAAGGGTTTGTAAGGACAAGTGGAAGGAAAAAGGAAAAAGGAAAAAGGAAAAAAGGAAAAAGGAAAAAGGAAAAAGGAAAAAGGAAAAAGGAAAAAGGAAAAAGGAAAAAGGAAAAAGGAAAAGAAAAAGGGAGGGAGAGAGGAAAGTAAAAGGAAATAGAAAAGGAAAGGGTTTGTTATGGGAAGGGGAGAGGGAAGGGAGAAGAGAGAAAAGAGAAAAAAGAAGGGAGAAGAGAGAGAAGAGAAGAGAAAGAAGAGAAGAGAAGAGAAGAGAAGAGAAGAGAAGAGAAGAGAAGAGAAGAGAAGAGAAGAGAAGAGAAAGAAAAGAGAGAAGAGAGAGAAAAGAGAGAAGAGAGGAGAGAAGAGAGAAAAAAGAAAAAAGAGAAGAGAGAAGAGAGAAGAGAGAAGAGAGCAGCTCAGCTCTGTGGTCAAGGCTGGATTAGGAGAACCTGCTCCAGGCAGATTCCAGAGTGGGATGTGATCAGGGACAGTGACAGCAGGACCCCACAGCATCTCAGGAGGGAAACAAACGTTGGAGGCTGCAGGATGCCTGATTTATATCTTAATATTGCCCTGGTTTCACAGGAAAACAGTCCAATAAAAAAGGTGGTTACTGGGAGCTGAGAGGCACCTGATCTGCTCCATAATCTCTGCAGGGAATATCCCAGAATCCCAGAAACACCGAGGTGGGAAAAGCCCTTCAGGATCACCCAGTGCCACCCCAAACCCTGTCCCCAAGGGCCACATCCACACTGCTCTGGGACAATTCCAGTGACTGCAAACCTCCCTGGACAGCTCATCCCAAGGCCTGACCACTCTGCCAGGGAAATTTTCTTTCCCAATCTCCAAGCTGAGCCTGCCCTGGTGCAATTTGAGGCCATTTCCTCTCCTCCTTTCCCTGCCCCTCCTGGCAGGGACTTGTGCAGAGCCACAAGGTCCCCCCTGAGCCTCCTTTTCTCCAGGCTCAGCCCCTTTCCAGCTCCCTCAGGAATTCTCCAGCCCCTTCCCAGCTCCATTCCCTGCCCTGGACACCTCCAGCCCCTCCAGGTCTCTCCTGCAGGAGCCACAACTGGACACAGCCCTCGAGGAACCTCAGCACAGAGGGACAATCCCTGCCCTGCTCCTGCTGGACACACAATTCCTCATCCAGACCTGGATGTTTTTGGCTTTCTTGCCCACCTGGGCACCCCTGGGTTCATCCCCAGAAATCCAGAACATTCCTTGAGCAGCTCCCTGGCCATTGCCAGTGACAGAAACACTCAATGAGAAGAATTCCAAAGAGCTGCAATTGCTCCAGGAGTGCACTGAAGGAGAGATGAGAGGAGTGAAGAAGAATAGGTGGAAATTAATTTAATTATAGGAGACACCTGATGCAGCCTGAAAGCAAAGGAAGTGCAAATCCCTCCAAAAGTGCATTTTCCTGTCATAGGAAGAGGATTGGTTTGGTTTCTGACAGTGAGGCTCAAATTGAAAACTAAAATTGAACTTCTTTGTACCAATAAGAAAAAAAAAACAAAAAAAGCACAAGAGAAAAGCCTACAAGGAACTGGTTTTCTTTTTGCCAAGGGACAAAAGAGGATCCAGGCATTTCCATCTCAGTCCTGCCTGAGCCCCCAGGCAGGGCCAGCTCTTTGAGAGGTGTCACAAACAAATGGCATCTGTTCATCTGAACTCAGAGAAAGTCCTCATGTCTCCCTAAGCTTCCCTAAATCACTGCAGCCTTCCCAAAACTCCAGAAGGCTCCCAAACAACCCCACGAGGTATTTTCAAATAAGGGACAAAAAAGAGCAGAAAACTCGTTAATTGGCCACCTGGAAAGTCTTCTCTCTGCCAAGAATTGCTTTTTTATTATTTTCCAAGGAATGTTTGCTAGGAATCCTTCGGGGCACTCTGCAGAAAGCTCTGCTTTTTGGAGCTGGATGGAATCAAGTGAGTTGCTGAGTTGGAGTGAAATCAACGGGGAAAGCAAAGTGAACACAGGTTCACCTCCTGATCCAAGGAAAAATCAATGGCATGGAAATAAAATTTCAACTCCCTGACAGGAGGGTCCAGCTGTGGCTCCTGCAGGAGAGACCTGGAGGGGCTGGAGGTGTCCAGGGGAGGGAATGGAGCTGGGAAGGGGCTGGAGAATTCCTGAGGGAGCTGGAAAGGGGCTGAGCCTGGAGAAAAGGAGGCTCAGGGGGGACCTTGTGGCTCTGCACAAGTCCCTGCCAGGAGGGGCAGAGACAGGAGGAGAGGAAATGGCCTCAAATTGCGCCAGGGCAGGCTCAGCTTGGCCAGCAGCAGGAATTTCCCCATGGAAAGGGTGCTCAGGCCTTGGCAGGGGCTGCCCAGGGAGCTTTGGAGTGCCCATCCCTGCAGGTGGCACCTGGAGGTGGCACTCAGTGCTCTGGGCTGGGGACAAGGTGGCCATGGGGCACAGCTCCATGGGCTGGGAGGGCTTTTCCAGCCTCAGGGATTTGGGGATTGTGTGAAAACAAAGCATTGCACGTGCCTGCAGGAGCGAGGCACCTTGGTGAACCCCTGGGCTTGATTTCATCCTCCCAAAAATCCCTCAGCAAATACTTCTGGTCAACCCCCCCTGCCCTGGGACTCCAGCTGGGCCCTGTGGCTTGGCCACAATTCTCACTGAAAGGAGCCATCACATTTCTGTGGATTCTCACATGAGGAACACCACTATTGTCCTTTCCTAAATACCAGCATTTAGGGACTGTGCAATTCCCACCAGAATAACCCTGGGAGAGGGCTCGTGCTCCTCACAGTGCAATTAAGGAGGGGTTTTAGACCACAGCTGTTTTTAGAGCTCCCCAAGATCGGCAGGAATGTCCTGGGCAGTGGGGATTGGGATACTGGGATTTACAACCCTCTCCCAGTCACTGGGATTACTCAGAGTCAGCGGAGGCTGAGGAGCAGAAAATCCTACACAGGGAGAAATGCTGGATTTCTCAGCAGTGATTCACCCTCCCAGCACAGAGAAATCAGGGAAATCAGCACCTATAGGGATCCAGGAGAGATGGAGAGGGACTGGGGACAAGGCATGGAGGGACAGCACACAGGGAATGGCTTCAGAGTAGGATTTGATGGGATCTTGGGAATTAGGAATTGTTCCCTGGGAGGGGCTGGGATGGAATTCCCAGAGCAGCTGTGGCTGCCCCTGGATCCCTGGCAGTGCCCAAGGCCAGGTTGGACATTGGGACAGTGGGAGGTGTCCCTGCCATGGCAGGGACACCTCCCACTGTCCCAATGTCCAACCTGGACATTTCCAGGGATGAGGAGCTGAGCATGACCCAGCACACCCAGCTCCCACCCCCAGCTCTGCCCATGTCCTGCAGAACAAACAAAGCCTTTGGCTCTGGAGTTTCTTGGAAAACTCCTTTTCCAGCCCAAGATTCTGCAGCTTTGCCTTCCTGATGATTGTCCTGCTGCCCCTGGCAGCAATCCCAAACTGGGAGGGATCTGAGCAGCACCAGGTGCACCAGGGCACTTTTGGTTTCGTTTCTCTTCCCTTTTGGGCTCGGTGCAGCTCTTCTGGAATTGCTTTTTCTCAGCAGAGGGCAGGGAATTATTTATAGGGGATTCCAGGGGTTATCAAAGCAAACTCTCTGCTCTTTCCAGTGGCTGGGGCAACTGGGGATATCCTACCCTCAGAGTGAGCAACTTGGAGGATCCTTCATGCCCATGCCAGGAGCACTCCTGAATTCCTTAATATTTAAGGAATGAGAATATTTCCCTCCCTGAGCAGAAGAGTGGGAATGCTGGCTGTGCATCATTAGGATAATGAGCATCCTGCTCCTGGCTCCCTCCTGTCTGTCCCAGGTCCCAGTGCCCACAGATGGGATGACCCCATTGACATCCTGCTCATCACCCCAAAACAGGGAACAGCCAGGCTGCAAGGACACTGAGTGTGCCACGAGCCTCCTCTGCTGCTTCCAAGGGGGACAGGGGAGGGAAAATCCAACTGAAAGCCTTTTCCTCCCTACTGTGACCTTCAGAGCAGCCCTCAGCACAAATCTGAGCTGAGCTCAGCTCTGGAGAGCCCTGCAGGAGCTGGACATTCCCCAGGGGATGTTGGACATGTCTCCACCAGACTCTGCACAGAAGCTTCGTGTGAGCCTTCACCAGCAGAATTCCCAACTCTGAAACCCTGCTGAGGTGGCTGAGGGATTCCTCTTGGGATCAAGTGCACTGTACTGTCAGGATACATGGAATTATGGAATGGTTTGGGTAGGGAGGTGTTATAAATGAGGAAAAAAAGTCTGGGTATCCAGCAAAATTGAGATTGCTTTATTTGATATAGAGAGAGCAACGCAGCGCTGGGGAGTCGTGAGGGGTCACCGCCCACTCCACGCTCCACCAAACTTGGTTTGCAGCTCCTTTTTATAGTATGGATTTCCTTGTGTAGTCAATAATTGTTATTTTTTTGTTGTCATAATTCTGCCAGGTCAAAGAAACATCTGTGGGACCGCTCTGCAGACGGTTTGTCAAGTAACCGTGTGGTCTGGGTAGATAAAGAACAGCAGAAGTGGGAAGTCTGGTCTCAGCAGATAGGTTGGAATTGATTACACAAAGGCAGGAAATCTGATTTTGCAAAATCTTTCAGGTTGCAATTGATTAGACAAAGGCAGGAAATCTGATTTTGCAAAATCCTTCAGGCTGTGGAAAACCTTGTTTTACAAACTGGTATCAAATACAATTTATTTAGAAAACACAATATTGGTAACAGGTGGATTTAAACAGAATGGTTTTAATGATATATTTCCCTTTATCTAGGTCCATGTTTTTATCTAAGTATTCTGGTTTATGCAAACTCCAAAACTTCTATGATTAACACGAGTCTTTTATCAATTATCACAGAGGGAATTTAAATCCTCCCATCCCATCTCTGACACCTTCCACTACCCCAGGCTGCTCCAAGCCCCGTCCAACCCCACCTTGGACCCTTCCAGGGAGCAGCCACAGCTTCCCTGAGCATCCACAACTCCTCTGTTCCTACAAAACTCAGCCAGGGGCCTCTTAGAGATTCAGTGGGATCTCAGCATCCCACAAAACTCCCCTCAGGATTTTCCTGTGCCAGATTCCCTCTGTGCCAGCAGCACCCTCCACACACATCCCACTTGGCAGCCCAAGCACAAACCCAAGCCCAGCAGGGATTAAACCCTCCCATGTTCCCAGCATCCATCCCTTCCCAGGAAAACATCCTTTAAGGAAGCAACCTGGAACACTCCAGGAGTGGAATCTGTCAGTGCCAAGCTCCCCCTCTCCCACTGGTGCCTCCTAATCAATCATCTCATTTGCTGGAGTTTGTTTTTCCAAGGGCTCTTCGAGGGGATGTTCCAGGAAAATCCTGCCAGCACCCAAGCTGGAGAGAAGTGAATCATAAAATCTCAAAGGCCAATTAAAACCACTCATATTTTAAACAATGCTGATGATTTTTAAGCTCGTGCTTCCAGGCTGTAAGTTGAAAATAGTTGGGGGAGGTTGTCTTAAAATTGCAGCTTTCCAGAACCTGAAAGAAGCCTGAAAAGTGGAATGGATTCAAACTGACAGGGAGGAGATTTAGATGGGATATTGGGGAGGAATTCTGTATCCTGAGGGTGGGCAGGCCCTGGCACAGGGTGCCCAGAGCAGCTGTGGCTGCGCCTGGATCCCTGGCAGTGCCCAAGGCCAAGTTGGACACTGGGACAGTGGGAGGTGTCCCTGCCATGGCAGGGCTGGGATGGGATGATCCCTAAAATCCCTCCCGACCCAAACCAGTTTGTGATTCCATGAGAGAATGGAGATCCTGGCAGTGCTGGACACATCCTGGGAGAATCTTTGGGCAGAAATAACCTGGTCACATCCTAAGAGAAATTCCTGACTCCAACAGCCCTGGTTTATATCCCAAAGTCTTCCTTCCTGAGCAACAGCTCAGCAAGCAGAGCTGATCCCACCAAGGCACAGGGATGAGTTTCAGGGATCAAATCCCAGATCCAGCTGCAGGAGCCCATGAGCCAGGCTGATTTTTGCCATTCCAACCCTTCCCTGGATGCCTTCCCAAGCAACACATCCCTGGCTGCTGGTGCCAGGCTCCCCCTGCAGCTCCCAGGCAGGAGAGGATTTCCAGAGTGAAACACAAGACCCCAAAATTCTTTATGCTCACACTGCCAACAAAGGGGATTTTGGTGCACTCTGGGTTCAGGGAGAAAATCCTCAAACTTCCCAGGGTGAGGGCAGTGGAATTCTGTGATGGTGCAGTGCCCTTGGTCTGTTGGAGAAACCTCCAGAGTGCAACATTCCCCCATGGAAGAGAAAAGATCAGGAAAAGGGAGGGATTGAGGACATGCCCAGGATCTTCCCCATTTGTTGGCTGAGCAAACCTTTCCAAGCCAGAGCTGCCAGTTGTTATTTGAATCCTTTTCCCAAGGCTGGGTATCCCCAAAATCCACAAACAAGAAACCCTCAAGATTTAGGAGCAGAAAACTCCCCATTTTCTATCCTCAGAAAAGCTCAGGAAGGGCTGAGGAGCTTCACTATTGGATTCTTTGGGAAACAAAATACAAGTCCTGGCATTCCAGCTGCTCAGGAATTTGGAAATGGCCATGGAATGGGACATTTCAGGCCATGGTTTGGCTCCTCTGCCTCTCCAGTGTCCTGAAATTTTACTCCTGGAGATCCAGAGCCTCTCAGAGCCCATGGGACAAACTGGGCTATGGACACTCAAAAAGGCTGGAACACATCCCAAGGTTTTTCTTCCTCCACAGGGATTTATGATCCCTCAGGGCACAAACATCCCTTTTTTTTTTTTTCCCCTGGCACAACTGTTTGCTGAGTCCCAGCACTGCTCCAGTTTGATCCCCTCACCTCCATCCCAGTGCTGGCTGTTATTAGCTTCCCAAAATATCCAGCTCTCGGTCTGGGAGCTGACTGGGCTCAACAAATTGCAACCTCCACTCTACCTCGTATTAAAACAACAAAAAATGTTAAAAAGTCCCTATTAAAAACTACCAATTATGAGGAAAATAGTACCTGCAGTTGTGGAGAGGTTTATAAATAAATCCAGGTGCTGAGACAGCTCCTTTTTTTTTTGGAATTTTAGGAGGTTGGATATGTATGATGGATTTTTGAGCTGGTTTTTTTTTTGACATTTTGAGTATATTTTGAGGCAGGATTGTTGTTTGATTTATTGGTTTATTGTTGGGAGGATTTTTTATTAATCTATTTAATGTGAGGGTTTTGTGTGGATTTTTAGTATAAGATTTTATTAAATTAAACCCCAGGTTTCTGGGATCCAACACTCAGCCTGGAGGGCTTTTCCAGCCTCAGGGATTTGGGGATCAACCTTGAAATTGGGACAAATTAAAACTACACCAAGGAAAATGAAAAAGGACAAATAACCAACATTTTTACATTAGCAGCCTCTGCTGAGCTTCGTGTAGTGGAGCTGAAATCTTAATTATTCCCCTTCCTACTCAACCCAAATCCAGGGCCCAAATTCCAGGTCTGAGGCAAAATCCCATTAAAACCCAGGATTTCTGTCCACTTTGTGTTTCAGAAAACCTTCAGAGAAACCCCTGAGTAAGAGACATTCTTGCAGCTGGCACTTTCTACACCAAAAAATGTGAATTTTCAGCAGTGAGGGCAGCTCAGGGAGCCAAACAAGGAAAAATCCCACGAGGAAAAATCATGGATAAGGAAAGCTCTGCCTGGAGCAGGCAGCAACTACAACAATAAAAACACCTCTAATACAGATTCAGCTTCAGGGAGTGTGTAGTGCATCCCTTCCAATGATTTTTCCAGGAAAAAAAAAAAAAAGGAGAATGGAAAGAAAAAAGAAAATCAAATTTAAATTTAAAAAAAGACTCATTATGAAAATACCCCCAAACAAACAAACCTCACAAATCCAGACATTCATAGCTCTTAAAGTATGATGTAGAGAAAAAGAAAATGTTATTATTTTTTTCTGATGAATTTTTTTTTTAAATAAGATATTCAGAAGAACTGGTTTCTTTTCCTCCCTGAAATTTCACATCCAAGGAAAAAAAAGAGAGCAAAACTCCCCTAGGAATGATCCAACCACAGGATTTACACCAGAGAGCAGGAGGTCTTGATATATAACAATAATATCACTGATTTTTCTCCTGTTTTCAACAAAAGAAAGACAAAAAAGACAAGTGAACACTTTATCCTGATGTTTTTCCCAGTTTGAAATATGTCCACTTGATGGAAAACAAAGCAGCTTTGATTCTCCTGCTCCTGCCAAAGCTTGGGGAGTCTCTAATTCCCACCTGGAATTTTCTGGCCTTACCTAAAAAGGATTTTTTTACCTGTGCTTTGAGCATTATTTACCTTGAGGACCAGGAGGTGGTTTCTGGCAGTGAAAGTTTTGAGATTTTTTAATACTTAAAAAAAAAAAAAAGGATCAGGTTTTATTTTTAACCACACTTTTATTGCCTTTTTTCCCCCTAAAACAAACCCACACCAAATCACATCCTAGATTTCTATATTTACACTGCAGACTTCTTAATCTCTCATGTAAATATCCATATTCTGGAGTAATCTCTGGAAAAAATGCTATTTATAGCATCCTGCTGCTGGAGGAATCTTCATTATCAATGTAATGCTCCAAGAGAAAAGCAAATCAATTTGCAGAGTTGTCAAATAGCAAGATAAGCACCCAGATTCAAACTATTCCAATTATTTTAAACAAAAAGAAACCTCAGTTGTTACAATAATGAAGATAATGTGATAGACCACACACATCCCGTGACCAAAAGTGATTTTTTTTTATTTTTTTGATGGACAGGAGTTATCCCAATTCTTTTTCACAGCAGCAATTAAAAATGGGTTTAAAAAGGTTTCAAACATTTGGGGTTTTCAGTTTTTCTTGGCAGAGAGTTTCTCTTCAGGGCTGACTGGGATGATGCCACCGCATTCTTCTGCCTTGGCCACAGGGTGTTTGACAAAACCCCTCCTGATGACATCAATGTCCCGTCCCAAATGATCCATCATGGGGGACACGATGGAAGGGGGGGCCTCTAAGTCTATCAAAAAATACCTGCAATGAGAAACACAACAAATAAAGCAAAATATCTGGGCTGGAACAAAAAAAAAAAACAAAATACCTGGGCTGGAACAAAAGAAAAAAAAACCTAATACCTGGGTTGCAATTCAAGGAATTTTTCTGGGGGGGGTTTCCTTAAATGAGAATTCCTAAGTTTATTCTGCTCCTGTGGGATTTTTTTAAATGAGAATTCCCAAGTTTTTTCTTGCATTTTGGTACCTGGATTGTTTGAAATGAAAGCTCAATGTTAGCTTGATTTCTATGATGAGAAGTTCAGCTGAACTCTGTTGGATTCATGGAATATCCTGAGCTGGAAGGGACCCACCCAGAGCAGCTCCAGGCCCTGCACAGACCCCCAACAATCCCAGTTTTTCCCTGGGAATGTTGTCCCAACACTCCTGGAGCTCTGTCAAGCTCTGCTGACCTAAGGAGATTGAGGACTTTGCTTTTTCCTCTTCCATTCATTCCCACATCCTTACTTGGACAATTTTTAAGGCAAGGTAGGAGGCAGGAGCAGCACCTTCCTTGAATTCCTGGTGGGTTTTTAGGGGAACAGATGCCAGTGGGAAACATCTCAAGCTCATTCACACACACACACAGATTCCTTCCTGCAAAGCTCTGCCTCAGAGCTGAAGGGAGATGTGAAAAATAAATATTAAAAAAAAAAAAAAAAAAAGGCAAAGAGGTGGATTTATCCCAAATCACATCTTAGATGTGAACACAGCTTAAATCTTCAATCTGCTGGATGACCTTGGTGGGACTGA
>VZTT01030975.1:8129-21707 GCA_013400855.1 Buphagus erythrorhynchus | reverse complement strand
CTAACCACTGATTGTGCAATCACAGGGTTGTGGCTGTACACAGTAATTACAATATTGGTGCCCTGTTTACCATAACATTGACAGTTTGTGCTCTACAACTTCACTTTGCCCATAGGTGATTAATTACCTATTTAATATAAAGAGAGAATGTGTGAATGAATTATGGAAATAATAAAATACTTGAAAGTTGGAGGACAGGGATATAAAGTAATAGAATTAAAGCTGCATCACACCGACTGATATTTTATAGCCTTTCTAGCTCTGCAGCCCTTTAGGATCAATGAAATGTTCAAAAGTAACTGTGTTTTTAGAAACAGTTTATTGTAGTTAGAGACACACTGTTAAAATACAGCGTTACTGTTTTACCACACTGTCCAAAGTTTGCAGTGTAATCTTAACTTTCTGTTACAGACAAAATTGGTAGATATGTTTTTGTTTTTGGGATATTTTGGGGTTTGTTTTGGTTTGGTTTAGTGTTTGTTTGTTTGTTTTTGTGGGATTTTTGTTTGTTTTTTTGTTGTTGTTGTTTTTTTAATTCAGCGCTTTGTAAAACTGAAAGGATGTATTCCATGAAACATGTAAACAGCAAATTCAATTTATTAGTTGAATTTATTTTCATTTAATTTATGTAAAGGTGCCTTTCGTTGTAATTATATATGACTCCATTACTTTTTCTTGAGGAGTAGTTAAGTGCTTGTTTGATTAAAACCTGTGATACAGTACAGGATACCTCTCCTCATACTACTTTTGCTGAAGATTTTAGGAAGGATGTTGTTTTTAGAAACTTGAACAGACTTCTGTTTTTTAAAATATTAAGGTTTTTGCTGTTTCCCTACCTCATTAATGGTTGAATGTTTCCTCAAAGTCTAATATTTCATTTCTAGCAAGCCATTAAAATGGTTCAAAAATAAAAGAATGTTGTCTTGTTGTATAATTGAGTAGGGTGTAGTACAGGAAGAAAATCATAAAAGAGGAAATGTGTCAAACTTAAGAATATTTTCTCAGTTTCTTCATTTTTGTGAGAAGCTGAATCTTAATAATCTTTGTAGCTGAATGCATCTGTGTTAAACATTTAAAATAGGTAGTACTCATGGGAAAACTGATTGGAGCTTAGAACTTGTACAAATTGACAGCCTCTCTTCACTCCATTTTTCATCCTAAAGAAGTCTGCAAATATTCTTAGCTCACATCATTATTGCTCATCAGTGATTCTAATTAGCTAAACAGGAGTTTGTCTCAGTCATTGATCATCATCAGCTTCTTGACAGTGCCTGTATTTTCCCCCCCCCATATTCCAATGGACTTTTAAAAATACATTTTAAATACAAAATAGCTCAATGAATGAAGTTGTTTGAAGATTTTTTTTCTGAATATTTGTTACCGTTTTGAAAAAGAATAGATGATTACTGCAATTCCTATCAAGTCCCATTTTAAGGTGTGACAGCAGGTCCAAATATGATATGTCAGTTCCAGTCAGATATCCTACCTGGAATGTCTGTGGGGAGTTATCCTGCAAGGAGCATGTGAAAACGTCATATGCCATCAGGAGAAACTGCTGATAAAGTTGCATATGAGGTTTCAGTTTATACTTTAGATTCTAAAGTTTTATACTTTACATTCTGACAACTTCCGTTGTGTACCTAACTTCTAATAATTAGAACATTTTTCTTCAACTGTGGGTGGTTGCATGTGAAACTGTTTTGGGGGCAGTAGTGAGCATATGGTATCTAGAGAGCTTGAAAGAAAACATCATAGAGGCAAAATGTATTAAATTTATTTAAACTTTTGCCACTCATTATGATGATGATAGATCCGTGTTAATAAACTATGTTCTTTGACATCTTTGTTTGAAGGAGTGTTTTACCAAACATTGGACAAGTGGAAAATATTGCATTTAACTAGAAGTGCACTGTGAACTGTTGGCTAGTGTATAGCTCTGTTACAGGCAGAGCTTTAATGGTGATCTGTTTCTTTTTTTTTTTTTTGTCTCCAGTCCCAGACTTTATTCTGTGAACTCCTATTTTGAAACCATGTCCTAAAGTCAGAGGGCTCCATAGATTCTTAATTACCAATAATAAATCAGAAATAGCTGTGCATACCATTTTTCAGAGCTGTTTGTTCTTTTACTTGATTCTTGGTTCACTTACTCACTTTCTCTCTTTTCTCCCTAAAATATATTTTAAAAAATTACCCAAACAGAATTGTAAAGCTCCTTAGGGAGACCTATCTAACTTACCAGGTTTTCAGATCAATTAATGCATTAGAAAACAAGTTTAATAATAATTTTCAAGTGATTATTGTATAGTTGTGTTAGGAAGCTATCTGATTACACAGTTTTTGTGTTTTGATTGGGTCTTGCTTTAATAAAGACTGACTTCGAGAGAGGAGATAGTGATTAGAGTTGGGAATATGATGGGATATTGTGGGTGGTAGACTTAAGATCAGATACTTCTGAGGGCTGGAGGCAATGCTATTCAGTGCTTCATGGGGCTTGTGTACGGTTAATGGTATGATTCTTTCTGTGTCTCCGCTTGACTCTTTAAGTATTTTGTAGTAGGGACTTAGTTTGCTTTTTGTCTTCTAAAGCTCTTAGGATTAGGATCAGCTAGTTTTGGGGGTATCTAATCTTAAGTTGTCTAGCTGTAATTAAGACCTGAGGAAACTTCGACTGTTAACATTTCTTACAGTTTAGATCAATATAGGTCTATCACTTCCTCAGATAGATTATGGTGCAGCATGCTTATGGGACAGTGATAACCTTCCTCCTCAAATATTGGGGGTTTGATTACTGCAGCTGTTTTCTTTAAGAAAGGGTGATTGTTGATGGCCATTTCGGACTCTGCAGCAAAATAATTAAGTATGAAGAAGCATTAATATTTCTATATTGGAAAAGTTTTTGTTTCATTTAAGTTGTCCCTGTCGTGGAATTATGTCTCTTTCAGGAACATGCACGAACTTTTGGGTTAAGTATTATACAAATACGCTATTCAGCCACTTTTACTTTTTTGCTTACTAACTCCTGTTTTTTAAGGTTTCTATTATCTTCTAGTACCAAGTTTTATATGCTTAACAGAAAGTCTTTTACCATTTTTTAAAACATGGCTGAGAATGTGACTTCTGTTAGCTAGATACGTGTTATAAGCAGGGAAAATTGGTTTCATAACCAGTCATGTTTTGAAACTTGATTGTTGTTTTGGCTCTGGTGCTCTTTTATTTTTGTTTGTTTTTGAAAGGACATCACAGCATAACTTTTGGAATGCATTAAATCATTTCATATTTGCTTGAATTTCTGTAATTGCAGTCTACTTAGTTCTGTTCTTGTAGGTTTTCAAAGATAAACTATGAAGAACTGTATGTACTATTTATTTTACTGCTTATGACTTTCTAGCAACCTCTCATGCAATGGCTTGATCATTCTGATTGCAGGTGGTCAGATCCTTTAAGGTCAGCATCTGATGTTCATTTTCCTGTAAGTTTCTGTCTCTCTTAAGATGTTAAATACATTTCGGATATTAAACGTGTTTTGGAATACTTTTTGAATGTTCGTCATCTGACTTCACATCACTAAGTTATTTCCTTTATGAAGCAGATTTTTTTTTATGTGATACGACTAACTAAGACTGCTTCCCATATATTTTTATTTTTCTTAAGCTAAATGTAGCTTAAATGCATACCTTTTCAGGTAGGTTTTTCATAGTTTTCTTCAAGTCCTACAACATATCATTGCCACTATATTTGAAACAGGAGAGAGATATTTAGAGTTTGGAGGTGTTGAGACCTGAGTTTCCAAAAGCCTGCTCTCTAATTCCGTACCATTTTTCTTCAATTCTTTGTTTCCTGAAGATTGTATTACATATTTTAGCAGTCATGGAACTTTATTAACAACCATCACGGTATTGGGTGGCGTGTTATGGCAGTGTAATTTAGTTTTTAAAATCTCTTGTAGCATCTGACTGCACAGTAATACATAATAGTGGAGAAAAACAATCCTTCATGTATCTGATATCCTTATTGGCCATTGTTACAAAATGCTTCAGCAGATTAAGCCTTTTGTGTATGGCTGGATATTTTTGTCCACTTTAGATTAGATTTACTGACTCAAGCGTACTAGTGTTTCATTCCCTTCCAGCTCTGAAACATTCCTTATTTGGTAGAGGAAGAGTTGCTCAAGTAGGATTTTCTAGCTTCCGTAGGTGACCGATGCCAGCCATGATGAAAGTTTTAACTGTATTATGAGAATAGGGATAATAACGAGTTTCGCCTTCTGTCACCTGTGGTGCTGGGATTGCCTGAAATGTTTGGACATTTTTAGGAAATATATATTTCTGAGCCCTTCAGTCATGCAAGTGATAAGAAATCGGACTTATGCTGAGGAATCCTTGCTGTTGCAACATTTGTTTCTCTTCTGCCTAAAACAGAAGCCAGCTGGGGTCTCAATGTTTGACCTCAGTTAAGAAATAAGATAGCAATGAGATGAAGTACTTTGTTAAACAAAGCAAAGTGTTGCAGAGATAGTAGTAGATGTGCACTTACTAACCACAGAGTGGCCCTGCTCATCCCCCTTACTCAAGCTTCTGAGCTTTTTTTTTCCTGCTGGTAGAAGTTACACATTCTGTCCCTGTGGAATATAGTAAAATAATTATGCATGATGTTTCAGACAAAAAAAAAGTCACGTAACTGAGATAAGGACTTCACCAGCTCAAGTAACTTGGTGATTCTACATTGCAAAGAAGGGGCAGAAGCATTTTGCTTATTCTGTGTTCAGGTACATTTTCTGCGTTTGGGAAAGAATGAGAGACGCATAATTTGAGCTGCTTTAAAAATATTAAGACCTCTTATTTCTGTTTCTTTTTGTACAAAGCTGCGTTAGATGTTTACAAATGTAATTTGCTGTCACTTGCCATATGCTCCCTGATTAATTCTGCAGGGCCTGTCAGCTTCAGATAATTTAATTTTCTGTGCTTTAAAATGACATTCATTATCAGGACATGAAAAATTCAAATGATTAACTTCAAATTATGACTAATAAAGTGTCTATTTTTTTGTTTGTTTCCAGAGAAAAACAGAAAGCTGAAGTCAAGGACAGAAGAATTTTAGAGATTTTGCAAGCCAAAGACAGCAAAATAGAATCTCTAGAACAGGTTTGTATTATGCTTAAATAAAGCAGTTAAGAAAACTTCTCATTGACAACACATTTATGTTTGTTAAAATGAGAGGATAGTTTGCTGTTGTGTCTTAAGAAAAAAGTTGCAGGTGATTCAGAGATTCTGATCTGATGATTCTGACCAGAAGTAACACGTCTAATGAAGTATTATTTAAAGTCTTCTGTATTGTTCAAACAGTTGATCTGTTACCTAAAAAGTTGATATGATTTTAGATTAAACTTTTTCTGAAAAATCTTCTCAGTTCGTTGCCTCATTTTTTTCCTATGGTCTAACCTAAACTTGGATTTAAATCTAGAAGACCTCTGACTGTGTTCAAGTTTGTAATGTGCACATGCACATCTTGGTAAGATTTGCCATCTTGACAAGTACTAAATAATTAACCTGATGAACCTTCTACCTGACAAGAAACATCACTGAACTGATGGTGTTTCTCCTTCTATTTATTTTTGAATAAATTAATTTTTAAACAAATATATAGAAAACATACATACATTATATATGATATGAAGTAGAATAGATACATTATATTTTATTATATAATTGTTTATTATAGAGACTATATAATGTATATATAGTATATTATCTGTATCCCGTATATAATCCATATAATATACTTTATATGCTATAGAATTTTATCCAATATTTAATATATTAGGTGTAATATAATGTATTACAATGCATATGTAGATCTATGAACGATGTAATTATCTATAAAATAATACAGTAACTAAAATAAAAATACTGTTTATTATTAAATAAACTTTTATATTACAGCAGTGGCTGAAGTTTCAGTGTGGTGTCTCATCCTCATGGCTCTAAGTGTGATGTATAATGTGTTTGGTGCATACACATACATCATGTTCAGAAGCCAGCAATGTATGGTTCCTGCATTTCTATCCTGTCCTTACCTGAAAGGCAAAATACCTGTGAAGACCTTTGTAGGAATATGTATGCAGTACTGTGCTTTTAAGAAGGCCGCCTGCTGTGTCAGCGTCTGAACCTGGGATGTGCATCTTCATGAGGTTGCTGTCTGTGGTTTCAGATCAATTTCAGAAGCTGAAACTCTAATTGATCAGAAATCTGAAATTGATGGTGTAATGCATTTACCTCATTCATATGGAAATGAATAGAGGCTGATAAATGTAACTAGAACTAGAATGTAATGGAAAACTGGCAGCCAGGAAAGAAGTTTGTCAACATGGTGGTAAAACTCTGGATATTCATATAAACTTGAGAGTGAGAGGCTGGAGAGTAGCCCTGCAGAAAGTATAGAGATCCTGTTCAGAGAAAGCTGAACATGTGTGTCGGCAGTGCCAACCCTGTCCTGGGGGGCATCAGGCACAGCATCACAGCCAGGCAAGGGAGGGGATTGTCCTGCTCTGCTCTGAGCTGGGGCAGCCTCACCTCCAGTGCTGGGGACTGGTCTGGGTACCACAATAATGGAGATGGTGTAGGGCCTTGAGGGGAGGCCCCCTTGAGGGGAAGACAGAAGTGACTGAGGTTACTTGGCTTGTTCAGCCTGGCGAGGAGAAAACTGAGGGGCGATCTCATTGTGGTTTATGAGTTCCATATAAGGGGAGGAGGAGGGGCAGACACTGATCTCTTCCCTCTGCTGACCAGTGACAGGTCCTGAGGGATTGGCTTGGAGATGTTAGGTAGGTTTGGGTTGGATGTTAGGAAAAGTTTCTTCACCATGAGGGTGGTTGGGCACTGGAACAGGCTCCACTGGGAAGTGGCCATTGCACTAAGCTTGCCAGAGTTCAAGAAGCATTTAGACCATGCTCTCAAGCACATCGTGTGATTCTGGAGGTTGTCCTGTGCAGGGCCAGGAGTGGGGCTTCATGATCCTTGTGGGTTGCTTCCAAATCAAGATACTCTGATTCAGTGATTCTAACAGATGATGAGAACAGGAGTTGTTTTGATGATCATCACAACTCTAATGCAGCCCTTACAATTAGCTTCCCTTAGAGTATCATTGACGTGGGGGGGAGGTTGTGAAGGGCACCAGATGGTGCCAGTGCTGGTATGGAAGCAGTGTAGAGAGGTGATGTCATTCTGACCTTTTTGCCTAATCCATTGGCTGGGATTCTGTAGAGTTGGATCAAGAGAGGGATTGTTTCTTGAGTGCAAGGTTTTTAGTTATTTGGTATCAAAGAATGGAGCTGCCTAAAAAACAATGTAGTGTTCTTACTTACTTTGTTTTACTGAATGTGCTCCTTCATTGTTCATCTAAGGAGGAAAAGATACTATTTATGAATCAACGTGCAAATAGGTTGCTTGTGGAAATGTGCATTTTGACAGTAATGGAAATGAATGTTCTTTTCTGTAAAGTACAGACAGAAAGATTTGAAGGCTGTGTATTTCAGTCTACTAATTTTTTACATCTAGGAAGTTGAGATTAGCCACTCATGTCTTCAGTTGTTTTTCTCTTCCCCTTCATGCATCATACAGAGATACCAGTTGCAACAAGATAATTTGTTGTACAGTTTATTGTCTAGGAATTTCTGAGTGGCCACCAAAAAGCTGATTGTATAAATCAATGCTGAGTAAAGGAAAAAAGAAAAATCAATGAGCTATCTCATCATTTGACATAAATGTAAGCTTCTATTGCTTCTAGAAATAACAACAAAACCATATAAGGAGAACATGAGATCGTATTTCTTGTCTTGTATTGTTCTTAGACTTTATCCTATCATGCCTGAAAGGACTTTTAAAATTTCTGTAAATATGACAGCATATTTTCCACAGCCTGGATGCAATGCATCAGTGTAGTTAGCTCATACTGAAATCTAAATGAACTTAATTCATACTGAGATATTTAAAGTATTAGAGAGGTTTCTATTTTAATGAATTTTACTGAAAATCAAGTAAAATAATACATTT
Organism: Buphagus erythrorhynchus; assembly: GCA_013400855.1. Lineage (NCBI taxonomy): Eukaryota > Metazoa > Chordata > Aves > Passeriformes > Sturnidae > Buphagus > Buphagus erythrorhynchus. Next base: position 13,659 of record VZTT01030975.1, on the reverse strand, counting down.
GGAAACTATGATTGAGAAGTAATATGGTCCTTAATCACATTTGTATAACCTAACCATGAAGAAAAGTGCTCAAATCCTCATGAAAATGGGACTTATGGCTTTAGTTTATGAAAATTATGAAAAATCATAATTTTTCAAAACTTTTGCTGTCCAATAATCTTTGGACTAGAGTATATGCATTGAACTTCTATTTACTTAATACAACTTCAGTTTTTCACCTCTCCTAAATAACGATGTTGTAATCTTGAGTTTTATATACATCAATAAGAACTTTTTCTTGTCATGAGTTTATTGCATAACTTCATATTTAAAATATGAATTAGTGTGGAACATTTCAATATGTACCAGTCAAAGATTCAAATAAATTTTTAAAAAAATTATTAATATTACACTTAAGATTATTCTTGTTCATTAATAAATTCAGCACAGAATGTATTGTATTTGAGTTTTCCTTTGTACTTTTCCCTTTGTGCTTTTTGTTTTTTTTAAATGGTTTATTGGTTACTTTTGGTCCTAATAGTCACAACTGGGCATCATCTGGCATGTAGATACATTTATTCTAAATGCTGTGTGGTAAAAATCTTATTCCTTAGTAGTAGTGTCTTGATTGCTATACTGATTTTGTTACTGTTACTTTTGTTTTATTCAGCGTCTCAAAACTCTTTTCTCAGCAGTTACATATCCCTGACATGTATGCATCACTTCTCTCTGTTTCAAGGAAAAGAATTTCTAACTGCTGTGTTTAAGTGGCTAGAACATTCTATTTGAATTTTACTTCTTCTGAAGACTGATAGATACTTTTCTGCAGAAATCTTTTAATTGCTTTTTTATTTGTAAACATTTTTAACCTGTTGTATTTAATTTGTAATAATTGTGTGTATCTTGAGTACATCACTGATGCAGTTTTTTCCTTAAAAAGTAAGGTGAGGTTTTTTAGAGGAATGTGTGAAATTTTAAAATTCAAACAATTAGTTTAGTAGATAATGTTGGAGCAGGGAAGAGTCTTCTGCCATTCACACAATAGATAAATTAAAATATCTTAACCTGTTTTCTTTAGAACATGACATGTAAAAATAGCAGTAAACCTTTTCTTATAACATTGTTAATTAATTAGGTTTCAATTTTGATCTGGTGGAACTAAAGCTAATCTTTTTGTCCTAGACCTTGTAGCATTTCAAAACCTTATCAACTGATTATACTCTAGAGGGGTTAAAATAGTATTAGCTTGCCTCATTATCTGCTCTTGAAAATCTTCAGCTTGCTGTGCAAATCTATATTAAAGCCCCTTTAATGGGTCCAATTGAAAGATGCATAATTCTACCTTCAAGCATTAATTAACACTGATAAATTTTTCTTAACTTTTGTACCTTCACCTGATTATATTTTTCTTTGTAATAAAATACTTTTATTAAATTAGGACAAATGTATACAGACACTAAATATTTTCAGTAGCATGTAAACTTGATTATTCTTGGGTAATGAGGAACATGAGGATAATTTTGGTAATAAGGAGTTCAGATGAATGTGTCAGCAGTGTTGAGATTATGTGAATTTTATAAACTCTTTGCAAAAAAAGTTTGTCCAGTGAATAAGATATACTGCATACAAAGCATATTGAAAGGGACACTAACACAATTTTTTTTTCTTTAAAAAAGAAGTGACTCAAGTTGTACATTGGAAGAGGGATCAGCCTTCAGTGGGGAAACCTGTGTTTTATGTAGCACCTTCGAACTGTGTCAGTGAATTATCATATATCTTTTTGCCTTCCTGTTTGACATCTCCTAGTTATTTTTCTCATAAAATTAAGGGAAGGAAACCTTGTTAAGGAGCTGATCTCAGTGAGAAAGATGGGAAGAAAATATACAAGCAATTGAAAATTGCTGATTTTGGTTTATTGATAGAATGTTACTTGAGGTAGGTAGTATGATGACTATGGCTGATACCTGTGGGCTTTTTTGACTGAAGAAATTAATAAGCTCTAAATTACAGTGTACCTTTACAGCTCATTAGTATTTTTGTATGAATTCCCAGTAGGAATGCTTTTTCTACTAGTAGAAAATGTATTTCTGTGAGGTAGCTTACTCCATTTTGAGGAAATAGTTTTTAAACTTAATTTTTTCCCTACTTAATTCTGCAGAAAAGAAGCTATATTGGGTATTTATACAGGTGTGCTGTAAATCTGTGCCTTACCTCTTCAATAATTCATGTGTGTAGCCATTCCTGGAGCTGGCTAAAGCTTCTGGGTCTTTATTACTCAGCCTTCATATTCTTAGTGGTGTTTCTACAGAGATGGTATCTGGGCTTGGATTAGACAGGAAACTGAACAGTAGGTAAAGAAATGTGATGTCTCTTGTCCTCTGACCAGTACACTAGATTGAAATGCATGATTTCTTGAATATTGAGCAGAGCTCAGTAGTCAAACCTAGAAAGAGGGAGGACATGTTTATGATCTCATTCATCCTTTTGTCAGCTAGTTCTAGTTGGGCAATTTCTTTTTCATCCCAGAATAGTTATCATGTAGCCAGTGAGAGTTAAGGCAGAGTAGCCTTTTATCTGTGCTAAAAATGGTTTCTATAGCCAATGGAATCTGCTTTTACTGTATAAGAGATTACCTTCTTTACTGTTTTTAATACATCAGTTGGTCATTATAGTGACACAATTTTTTTTTTTTTGCGTTCCAAAGTATTGTTTTAAGATGTTGGATTTTATTCCCTGTTTAAGGACATTTGATGAGGAAATTTTTCATGGATCATGGCTTCTTACTTGAATACAGGTAGATTTCCTGAAAGTCAAGAAAATAGTTGTGTTTTAAGGATCAGGTAGCAGAATGAAGCAGACAGTGCCCTGTGAGATTAGATTCTGGCCTTATGAATCTGCTGACAGCACTTTGAAAGGAGCTTGTTTAGAAGAGGTGATCACAGCAACAGCTGTTCTTTATTTACTACACCTGATCTGGCAGCATTGATGTACACGAGTGTAATGAAGTACTGCTGTGTCAGGCATAGATGCTAGGAGGTATCGATTCCTGCAGATCTCAGATTGTCATGCACTCTTCCAGAGGCTAACTCACTTTGAGGACCTTGTATAAGCCTCGCTGGAGAGAAAAACATATGAAAAAAAAGTCTAAGCCTGGTTCCATTAAGATTGTGCTCTTCAATGAGGATCAGAGAAAAAATGATTTAGCAGGGTATTGGTTTTGATTTGAAATTAGTAGAGAGAATAGACGATAGAAAGATACTTCTGATTTTTTGTTTTCTGACCTAGAAGGCTGTACTGCTGCTGTTTCAAAGTAGAGCTGCTAACAAGAGAGGAAAGAACAGAGACTACATTTATTAGGCAGTGTCACTGTACAGCACTGTGTTATGCATTGTATAGAAGATCTGATCTGTCCTGGTGCAGAGAATCACTAGCTGTGGCAAGACTGTCAGATTATATTGTCAATATTTACTGCAGCTTTCTTGAGAGCTCAGTAGAGCAAAATTGACAGCAAATTTCTAAGTGTAGCAGAGACATTACTGCAATAGATGCTATGCTGCTTGGTATTGATACTGGATTTATTATGGAGCTACATGTTTTCTTTTTTTGACAAAATGCTGTCTTGTTTACAAATTAGAGGTGTGTTTTTGTGAGAAACTACCTCTTAAATATTTCCCCTTTGCAGGGCAAGGAGCTTCTGTATTCCTTGTTTCAGAGATGGAAAACCATTTGTGGAAAACTACATGCACCAGAAACAGTATTTGGCTCCCTTGTCCGTGCAAAAATGCAGCTTCTGGCAGTGCTTGTTTGCATTATACCTGTGCAACAGAAGGAACTGAGAGAAAGAGATACAAAGGATTGTAAGATATTGAGGAAAATATTAGTAAAGCTTTGTTTTAGTGAATGAGAGAAGGAGCATGCGGCAGTGGAGTTGTAAGGAGCAGCATGAGTGGAAGGAGATGGTGCACCTCAAAAAAAGTTTTCTCCATGCTGTGACCTACTCAGTAGGGTGCAGATAAAAGATGCTTCCATTGCTGCCAGTGGAAGTGTGGTGCTAGAGTTGCATAAAGCCGCAGTTTATTTCCACCACATGTTCAGGCGCTGAAAAATTCTATCAGGTGTTTCGATTCAGATATCAAACTTTGCTGAAGATACCAAATTAATTACACCAGACAAGTCCAAAGAGGGCAATACCGAACACAGTGTTTCTAATAGATTATGCTGTTTGACCCTTCCTTAATCTATGGGTCAGATGAGAATTCAGGAGCAACTCTGACTAACAGTAGAGAAGTAAGTACATACTCACCACCTGTAGGATGAAGTCAGCTACTCATATTTCTGGGCTCTCGTATTTAAAAATGCTTTAAAGAATCTTGACGTTCTTTTCTGCTGCCTGCAAAACAAACCTGTCCTGTTCCAACAGCACATATGTGTTATGAAAGCGCATTTGAATAGACAATGTTTTAAGAATGTTTTTCCTTGTATACATCTCCTACCGTGTTGTATTTCATGTCTAATATTGGTAGAAATAGACATTCAGAAATTCTCATTCATTTTGGGAACAGATTTATAGATACCTTCTTGCCGGTTAATACTTCTTTTTCTCAGGAACCATTTTTTAAATTGGTTTATCCCAGGGAATCCTGGAGAGCATGGGCTTTGACAAGGAAGAACAAACTTTGGTGATATGAAAATCAAATTAACTCACCTACTTCAATGACTCTCTATTTGTGGTTGCTTTTTAAATTTGTTTAAGATTGTTCTGGCAGAAGGTTAGTAATGAAAAGTAGTAAGAAATAAAAATGGGATGTGCACTCAAAATGCTGTTACATGTGTTACATTTAAATCCATTATATGTCAGTTGCTAGTTTTCATTGGTTTTCTCATCCTTTTTAATAGTCAAGTTCTAAGTAGAATATTTAGCTGTGAATACAGGTATGCTCTGGAATCTGTCTGTGGTAGAATCAGGTAACACTGTTGGTGTTTTACTTTTAGAGAAGTACGGATTTATAAATAACTTGTATTTTATATCTTAACTAGCTGTTGTCATTCACAGTCTGAAAGGACACTGTACAGACTGCAGAATGCAGCTGATCACTCTCATAGCATATGGTTACCTTTTTGTGAACTATTTGCATTGAACTTCTGTTTGTCCTACATCTGAAAATAATGTAAGAATTTAATGAAGTCATGAGTTGAAAGAAAGTGAACTTCTTTTGTTACTTTTTGTCCTTTATTTTGGGGGACTGTATGAGAATATGAGTAGCAATGCTTTTCGTTAAACATGCATATGGATGTTCAAGAACCATGAGGATTACTAAAGTTGAAAAAAATATGGAGAAAAATTTAAGAAAGCTTAATCATGGGAAGGTATAAAATGTTACTGGAGCATTTTTTGTGGTGTATACTTATTGTTAAATTCTTGCTAGAAATGAAAACAGGAGTTGGAAGGAGAGGAGAAGGTAAAAGTATGGTAAGTCAACCTCAACTACTTGGTGACAAAAAAGAGATGATGAAAGGGAGAGAAAATAGGTCACAACATGTTGAAGTAGAA
>VZTT01030973.1:6524-16918 GCA_013400855.1 Buphagus erythrorhynchus | reverse complement strand
GTTGATAAGGCTTTTTATTCTTAGGGACAAGAATCTTCTAACTAATTAGAGCTTTTTTTATGGTATCTGCTAATTGACTATTCACCTCAGTTAACATAAATATGTTTCCAAATCACTGTTTTCTCTGTCTTTTTATGTTTTGTAGCAGAAGTGTGCCTGTCAGGTGAGATGTGAGACAGCATGACATAATGCAGTCTGATGTAACATAAGTGAAAGCCAGTATTTTAGATTCTTATCCTGCTTTTGTTGAGGGCCATGTGCAGTCTCCCAAAGGCATGTGCACTTCTGTTGAGCCATTCCAATGGCTTCCCATTTGGATTTTTTTTTTTCTCCTGGAAGCAAGACAGATGCATAAATTATTAGAGTCTGTATTTACAAAGCAGATTCTTCTCTCACTGAGGTCTGTAGATTCCTTGGCATTGACTTCAGTGAGTGTATGATAATACCCCTGGACAATTCCATAGTCAGATAAACAGTGCTACTGTTCAGAAAAGCTAGGATCTCAGGACCAATGCCTTCCACCCCCCATTACCCTCACACCTCAACTATTTTTTTTAAAGTCAGGTCACTTGATTATCACAAATGTCAAAGCCAATAATTTTAGACCTAGAGACAGGACACACAATGTTGTATTTGTACCTTGTTGAGAAAATTATTTACATTGTGGAACCATAAGGGTATCTCCTGTGAGTGGTAAATTAAAAATATTCTAGATAATCTCCATGTCATTTTGTGGAAGCAGTGACTATGGACATTAGAATAGCTCACAGGTCTGAGAGCAATTCTGCACCACAGACACAGCCCTACATGACATGGCAGATCAGCCTACATTTCACCCACCCTGGCACAACCAGCTTTAGCAGTGCCAACATGAATATCATCTACTTGCTGTGCTGCTTCTGGCTCTGCATTTCCTGTCAGTCACACGGGTTCCTAAGCATGAGTCAGTGATGCAGACAGCTTTTTTCTTTTTTATATTATTTCACATAAAATGAACATAATAAGGTTTTACTTGTAATGTTCTTGCAAAGGGTAGATCTATTCTGCATATTTCAATTATGCCTTAATCAAGGATTAAATATCCTTTTGAGAAATCAAGTTCAGGAGTAGTCTCTGAAATAGTGCTTGTGTGTTGTGATATAGACACAGTATGTGGGGGCACAGGCTACATGAAAAGCCTGAAATAAGTTCAGTTTCATCAATTTCATATGATTTACCTCTCAAAAATAATTGAATATTTGGGTGATTTTTTCAATTTGGTATTTAAAAATAGCATCCACCATAATTCCGTGAGAAACTTTTGTGTGATATATAGTCGGAGTGTTGCACTGTTAGGTGAAGTAATTTAATTATGTAATATCATAAACATCCTCTTGCATCTTTATAGTTTCAGTTTGTATTATCATCTAAATCTCTTAATTTATTTGAATTCTTCTTTTATTTCTGTAGCATATCTGAATCATTTGCATGGGCTGAAGGTATTTAATAAGTAAATAGACATACTATATATATACTCTTTATAAAATATTATTCTAATCAGCTGTACCTTAAAGCTAATGCTGATTGCATTTTCCTTACAGTTCAAAACATTACTTGCTATTATTTACAAATATAAATAATTGCTCGAGACTTGCACAGTGGAAAACCTAACACTGAAGCATTCTACTTCATAATGGAGAAGTAAAACTAGATCTTGCGATGAAACAGAAAAATATCTTATTCCTTACTCATTTTACTCCAGTATCAGTTGAGGCTGCCAAATCAGACTAGCAGCATTTTGGAGCCATTTTGAATTCATGTAGATAGGACCAAAGGATTTGGAGCAATGCTGAATCAGACCTATAGCTACTCATGCAGTTGAGAGTGTTACTGATGCTGCAATATGGTGGCTAACTATTCCAGAATACAGCTGTGCATAAATCTTAGCTACTGATATCATGACTCAGGCAGAGCAGCTGCATCACCCTTCATGCCATCCTATTGCCCCAATAGAATAAGAAATTACTTTAATACTGTGTAAACATATCAATGAGATACAAAACATAAGGTACTAAATTTCCTGTGATTAAGATTATTAGAATACATCATTTCAGTTCCATTCATGAATGTCTCACACAGCTGTACTTGGATTTTATAATTTTGAGGGACTGTGTGTCTGTTGCATCATTCCATCTTTGGTGATGTTAATGAAAGTCATAGATTGTATATGTTTTGTGTGTGTAAATTTCTGATTTACGCCTGTATGTGTTGTCCCTTTATCTATGTTTTGATTATTTTAAACTTTGCTAATGCTGCAATAGTGTGTTCTGTTACAATGTTAATTTTTCATACTTCTTTCTTGTATATGCATTGCATAGTGCAAATATTCTGCTTTATATAAAATTCACATCTAAATCAGAAGCACAATTATGTGCATAGAAATAACGCACCTGTCAAGGAGAATATTTAATGATTTCTTGCAATAGATCCATAAAATATAACATTTAATGTTATGGATAAAATTCTTCCTGCAAAATGTGCGTTTATTAACAAAGTGATGGCTTTAACATTAAACCCTAATGTAATGTCATCCGATCTTTCTAAATTAAATTCTAAAAATAAGTCTTCCGTCTTTGAAAATGAAACTTCTCTAATGACTATTGAAAAATTTATTGTCACTCATTCTTTTTTCTCATTATGACTTACTCATTTAATTTGGAAGATAGTATTTGTCCTTCTCAGTTGATATCAGTTGACTCCACTCTGTTTTAAATGCAAAGAAAGGATGAATTCAAGTAACAGAGATGAACCAATTTGAAACCTTTTCTGGACTAGTTGTGTGGACAATGGAAAAAATGCTGGAAAGCCTGCTGGATAACAGAAGTAGTGCTCAAAGTAATAACTTTAAGGGAAGATAAAGTAGTTAATGTAGATGATGTTCATGGAGCAGTTACAATAAAGCAAATGGATTTTTCCTTGTCTTCAGAACTGGGCCTTTTGACAGTGAGTTCTTTAGTAGTAGTTTGAAATCAAACTGCTTGAGCTATGGCACACTTTTCAGCCTCATAGTGTAGGCATCCTGTGGCAAAGATTATAATAACAAAAGCTGCTGTAAGATCCTGAAATGTGAGCAAGTCTCTCAGGGAAGTGGTCTGGGAGAGTGGCATCAATAAAAGGCATCAATAAAAAATGAAAGTCAAAGTGACAATGCTGAAGTGATCAGATTTGATACAGACAATGCTGTGTGTTCTAGGAGTCTGGCAGAAGAGAAGTAAATAAATCCTCGGAGTAGTTTTCCTACAGTTGTGTTGCTCCTGTTCCAGTGAAGCTCAGAGTTTCTTTTATTGTTTATTTCACAAACAGTGAAATCAGCACTTTTCTTTTATCTACCTGAGCTGTACAATGCTCTCTATTTCTACCAGCTGTTGCTAAGTAACTGTAACAGTAATAGTTATGTTTACCTAAAGCCTCGATTTATTTTGCTTTATTTTAGAAAAGTAAAAAAAATAAAATCCAACCTGTCTTCAGTGATCTCCATTTGCAGAATGAGTTTGCATCTATGAGAAACAGTCTTTTTTTCAACGATACTAAATCTACCTTTAGCTCAGAATTTTAAATATAAGATCTTACTCTCTGCAAAATAACTTTTTCAACACCACCTTCTACATATTTCAAAGCTGGTATAGGACTTGCATTGCTTTCCTTTTTTTTGATGCATTTTCTTTCCTTCCTTTTGATGAATCTTAAGAACAATTTGAGTAAATTCAAAGGAAGAAAGAAGAGTATGCAAAGATCTTTGCTTTACTGGGATAAAATATATATTTTCGAAGGAAAAGGGATAAACCAACTTCATATAATCTAATTGCTTTTCATTAAGAACTTGTTGTGTGAGAAAGAAGCACTGTCAATCTGTAGCCTTGAAAGAGTGATTATGGTCTTATTATTTTTTTGCTTCTACTAACCAGTGGCAAAAAAAGTTGATAGTGTTATACACGGGATCTTTTTGTAAGTATTAAAAGCCTTTAAAAAAAAAAAAAAGTCTTTCCTGCAGAGAGAATATTGTCCCACATTTTATTTCCCCATTAACCTTTGTGAATAGTGATTTATTGGTCTTTTTGGGCAATCCAGTATTGAAAAGAGAATATGAAATATCTTTTTCTCAATTTGTAATGACAGCATTATCTGGTTTATGTATAATATACATTTCATCATATAGAACTTCATTAAAATAAAAACTTTCACAAACCAGCAATTAAGATGTTTTGCTCTGGTACACAGCAAAGCTAGCATTATGGCAGAATTGTTTCAGAATTTCTTGCTGAATAGTAATATTAATCTTTAACCTTTAGGACAATTTAATTTCTGTTGAGTTCTGGATAAAGACTTAAGTATACATAGGAAATGGTCGAAAAAGCTAGTGCCTGACTCTCATAGTCAATCTGAGACTTTAAAAACATCAGCTTTTATGTTTCATCAGCACAATCAATGAATATATATCCTGTGGCTAGAAGGTCTGAATTTAAAATGTTTTATAGATTGATGAAGTTCCAGTCACCTTGTGAATGTTTGCATCAGAATTTAGGGTTATTACATGCATTCAAGCATCTCATGTGAGAGGGACTCCATGAAGGTCGTAGACTAGTCTCAGCCAAAAATTGCAGGGTTTGAATAGATCTGTATTTAAAGGAAATCCATCTAAGTTTTGTGATTTAGCTGCCATTTTTCCTTTATATTTACCCTTAGTGCCAAGCTAAAGAATATTTAATAATTCAGAAGCAACTGATAGGATTTGGAAGGGTTGAATCAGGCAGCCAACAGAGGTGAGGCTGCCCCATCTCTTTCCCAGACTCAGGCAGTGACAAGGCTGAGCAGCTTTTCCCAGTAGGCACACAGAACACAAGAATACACCACATACACCTGTGCACAGCTGGCTGCATGGAAGAACAGAGTCAGACACACTCACATGAGCTCAGGCAGCACCAGCAGCCTGTTTTCCCATCTCTGGTCCTTTCCCATCCTGTCCTCTGGGCAGTTGTGTTCCACTCACCCACCCATGGAGCTGATTACAATTTTCCTGGGCTGCAGTAGTTGTCCAGCCCAGAGTCTTCTTCCTGAAGAAGCCTTCCTGTGTTCCTCTCCTTGTTCCCTGCTCATCACCACGTCTGTCCAGATGTTCACCAGCACCCACAGACTCACACACCTGCATGGGCTCCCACTGCAGCCAGGCAGGCTCTGGCCTGGTCCCACCTGGGGCTGACATAGGCTGTCACTCACTGAGGTCTCCTCAGTCATTAATTATTTAATTAATAACTCATCTGGCCCCCAGACATTAATTATTTCAGATCAAATAATTTTGAAAAAATCTCACTAATTCTCTTGAACTATTTTTGCCTGAGTCTTGCAAAAATATAATGAGTAAATTTACACTGTTCTCATTTCACATTGTGCTAGAACTGTCTTGATTATGTTTAAATATCTGAAGTACTGAAGCCTTGTGGTGCCAGCTCTCCCTGAGGCTGGAAAGTGATGGTGGGCATAGCAAGCGGACTCTAGTGTGGGGCAGGTACCCTCTTGGTGAGATCTGTGCTGGGGCATGCTCTAGCTATGCCAGTAAAGATGGTGGCTTGCTTGCTTGTAAATCTTCAGTGATGCCTAAATTAAAAGGATCTCAGTACTTTCTGATTCAATTAATTCCCTGGAAAATGCCTCGTAATGGTGTTGTGAGGTTTTTTTATGGATTTTTAAAGGACACTTGAGGAAGCTACATGCTATTTGAAACAGTCCTCAAAGAATAGTGCTTTTGCCTCTCAGGCCATTTGACATTTCCGTTCTTGATTGAAGTTATTTCGGAAATAACAGTTTTACTGAGTAGCAAGACAGTCAGAAGATGGCTTGAGGTTATACTAACGAGGAAGAAGTGATGAAGGCCCAGTGCAGAGCACAGCAACTGATGGCAGGGGCTGCAGGGCCTGCAGGTCTAAGTGGGAGTAGGAAGTGCTGGCAGATTACATAGAGCTAAGGAGAGGAGGAAATACAAAGAGAGAACACGAAAAGACAAGAGAAACAAGGTGTGCAAACCATCTGTTCATGTCTTACTGCTCCAGTGTCTCATCTTATAGGAGCAACAATTTAAATCTGTAGTTATCTGTTGTAGTTCAACAGGAAATCTCTTTTGTTCTACGTGTACACAACACTTCTTTGTACTATTGGGAACATTTTTTTTAATCCTTTTTGTTAAAAGTCATATTTACGAAACTGTTGCTGTCATGCACTTTGCTGCTCAAAGTCATTTAAGTTGTGGCTAACACTGCTGTAACAAAGTTCTGCAACTGTGCACATATTTGAATTAAAGGAGTCAAAATTGCAAGCCTGAGGTGCTCTGGGGCCATGAGAGATGTGTGTCTGGATTTGCTGTGCAGGAGAGAGGATTTGAAATCTTTGAAGGCACTAACCATCCTATAATTAATGCCTCTCAAAAAAGAATAGGAGAGAGATGATGGGACTCATCTGCTATATATCCAAAGTGGTCAGTGCTGTTTGTGCCAGAGGGAGATAATCCCAAGGTAAGGTGAGTGCAAGCAGGTGTATCAGTGTAAATCAGTAAGATTTAGGGGCTGCTGGGCCCTCTCTGAAGGTTTTTCTGGAAATAAAATATTAGTGTCCAAGAGCATTGCAGGCCAGCTCTGTAAAACTAAAAATTACTCTTCTTGTGAAAACAGGTGGAGCAAGTACCCTGGAAGAGATTCTTGCTAGGCCAATAGATACTAACAATATAAAGACAAGATTAAGGAAGACAGCAAAAAGTATATATACTTTGCAATTCCCATGCCTGAACTGTTCTCTGTGGAAAATTCCTCAAAGCCTCTGTTTAAAGTTGAAAATTTGGTAGAACAGGTTATGGAACAAACAGACAAATAGTAATGTCACAAGCACCATGTATTATCCAGAGTTTAAAAGACAATCTAGGGAAAAAATTGCTGCACAGTAAAAGTAATCTCCAGCTTCAATTCACCTTAGATGGCCATATTTAAAAGGGACCAAGGGGAGTTAAGGTATAAAAGCTGGAACACCTGATATTTGTGTTAGGAAACTCTATTAAGGAAAGAATCAATTGAAACATGATTAAATATGACATATGGAAGAAAAAGTTTAAAATTATATGCTTTTAAATTATATGCTTTTTCAATCTCAATTTTCAATTTCAATTTTCAATTCAACTTTTTATTGGAGTTCTCTGAATGAATCAGCCTGAATGTGGATAAAGGTCATCAGAATTCCAAAAGACATTGAATGAGGGTCCCCAGTAACAGCTGTAACAGAAATAAATCAGCTAGGGCATAAGAAAGTTGTACATTGCTGAAGGGTTGGATAAAAGTTGTGCCTTAGGAGAAAATTAATTTTTTTTCAAAGGAAAGAATCACCATGGCATCCCAAAGAAATCTATGCTGGCATGTGTGTTCAGTGCTCTCGTAAGTGAACTGCAAAAGAGGGTAAGCAACGAAGTGACTGTGATGATAGAAAGTGATGAGTTAATGAAAATGAGGAGCAAATGTAAATAATTACAAAAAATAGCCTTATGTGACCAAGTAAGGGGGTGTTGGAATAGCTGATAAAATTCAGAGTAGACAAATGCAATGTGATGTGATGTACAAAGTAAAAAGCTGTAGGAAATCTAATATAAGAAATTTTTTTATGTAAAATACCAGTCTCTAGCTTCACTGAAATTCCAGAGAAAAGAAATATAAAATGTCAAGCTACCACTTACCTTAGAAAAGAAAATACGAAATTAGTGGGAGAAAAGGGAAAGGGATTAAAATTATCACTGTGTAAATGATGTATACACATTTTGAATATTACAAGAAGTTTTGGTATCCCTGTCTCATGCAGGGTATAACACAGCATCAAAATGGTTATAGACAGGTGGTAAAATCACAGGTGCAAAGAACAGCTATATGAAATGGAACTTTTGAACTTGGAAATAAAAGTAGCTGGAACATGCAAAGGTCAGCGAGATGCTAAGTGGCATAGAAAACATGGGTAAAGATCATCTGTATATTCTCTTTTAATGTATAAACTTACTGGGGTGTCAAATGAACCTAACATGATAATTGCTGAACAAACACAAAAAGGGTTTTTTTATGTTTTAGTATTCCCTCTACAATACCTAAAATACCCTAGATATTAGTATAGACTCAGAGGATGATTCAGACATGAGTTCATGGAAAAGGAATCTATCAAGGACTATTAAGCAGAAGGACAAGGGTACTGGAATGTCTTCTTTTAAGAAATTTGTGAGATGCTGCTCATGAATGGGAGGGAATTTTTTGGTCGAAGTCCTCCCTCCTTTGGTTTGCTGTTGGAGAAAAGGTACTGAGCAGAATGATCATTCAAAAGGTACTGAGTAGAATGATCATTCTTTGATCTGGCTGAGCACACCCGTTCTTGCTTATTAAATTCACTAATACAACAAAATCATATTAGAAACTATTTCAAGAAATGAGGAAGATCCGATCTTGCTAGACATATTTTCTCAGCCTCTGTAGCTGCAGAATGGAAGATGCTACTTGCAGTCATTAGAATAAACGTGACTTCATTTTCATTATCATGATTGATCAAAATATCTTTAGCATCACTGACTTTACTGGAGTTATTTTATAGTTTTCTTGTTCAAAATACATGTATCCTGTAAAAATTCCTATTAATATATAAATATGTACATGTATACATATATATTAGTCTTCCACAGACTACCTTATGAATTATAAGAAGAGAAGTACTCCTTTTTGCATGTTTTTTGTAGAACCATTTGAAACTTGAAACAAACAAACAGACGTCAATGAATATGGTAAACAAGGTGGGAAGTGTGTGTAGGGGGAGTATGTTATTAATAAGCCTAAAGGCTAAGGAAAATAAAAATCTGATTGTTTTAGGAAGTGTTTTATAAGTTATTATTTTGTGAAATTTGTTCAAAATCTTACAGCAAAGCAATATTAAAATAATACTGATCTTTAGTGATTCTACCACCCTTTGACATCAGTATTTAGGGCAAAATGCAGTGTTTTGTTTTCTTCATTGGCTCTCACTTAGGGATCACAACTGAGAAATATTGAGCCTGAGCAGGTACAATAGGACTGGTACAAGATATGCAAGGTAACTTTGAAAAATATAATAATTCTGTAGTCACTTCAAATATTTTTCAACTACAACCCAAGAGCATCAGTTTTCTTAAAATACACTTTTTATATTATAAGGTAAAAATAACTGTCCAGAAATGTCTTCTTATAGACAACATATGACAGAAAAATAATAATAGCTGCAGAGTTTATATTCATATAAACAGTTATGTGGTATCATACAAATCATGGCTGTCTAATACACCTTTAATATTAAAATATTTCAGTATACTCATATTGTACTGAATCAGTGACTGCAAATCTTGTGAAAAATGGCAGTATTTATTTTGTTATTTGACACAAAGGCCAAAGCTAAAGAGAAATGTAGGAGTAGACTTTTTTGGGGTGTATTCATTGATATTCAGTCTACATTCAGCCCAGCAGAACTACTTAATCTCTGCTGATATTTTTTAAACATTTTCCTGTTGATATGTTTATTTTCTTTACTTTGATGACTCCTTCTTCTCTTAAAATACACATAAGAAACTAAATATTCTTAGTCTCACCAGTGTAATCTCACTGGTTTGCAGTGTTTCTACAATCAGAAACTGCATTATTTCTTGTGGGATATTGTATGCTCAGCTGCTATCTAATTTGCTGCTACCTGTCACCCTAAGTCTCTTTGTTCCTGTTCTACAAGTGTATCTTCTAACTGAATCTCTCTTAAGTGATTTGATGCTGAATTTAGTCCTTTGATGAGGTGTAACATTTGGCTGTTTGGAAGATTTTAGACTTACACATATTGACAAAATAGGTATTATATAGATAGCAGATAGATTCCAATCCATTAACATGCTTGTGTCTTAACTAGGCAGGGACAGACTTAAAGATGTGTTTTATGGGTCTGTATAGCCTTTAAAACATCTTTTAGTATTGCTTACTTCGGAAGCAAAATCTTCCTTGAAATTGCATGTGTGCAGCAATGAGTTTTCTGGGAATTAACTGTGTATTAAATTTCTTCTAGTATTTTTACTGCTTTTACACTGAACACTAAGTAAATAAGTATATATTTATATATGCATATAAAATTAAGAACAAACCTAAATAGCATTTCACAGTAATCGTTTTTCTTTATGATCCTCCTTTGCCTCATGTTTTCTTGGGTACAAAGTGAATAGGCAATATATGTATTAATAGTTTCAGAACCTGTGTATGAATACTTTCAGAATTTGAGGAACATATATATAAAGGAGAGTAAAAGCAAGGTGAAGAAAAAAAGGATTCTGGGTTGTAAGAAATGCT
>VZTT01030970.1:18393-46898 GCA_013400855.1 Buphagus erythrorhynchus | reverse complement strand
CACAGGAACAATGGAGCTAGAAACAAATGCCATTCATTAAGATTATGCTCCATAGGTTTTGTTTTCCTCTATGTCTTTCAGAGAGAGGGAGCCAGCCTCCTGCTACCTGCTGTAACTGGGCCCTTTGCTTCTTTGAGGATCCCAATATGATAACATTATTTTGCAAAATGGGTTTAAGTCAGTCTGAGTGACTTACCATCTTTCCAATAAGAATGTGGGCTCCATAGTAAGTTTAGAACAGAGCTGCCAGCAAAAGAAAGAAATCTTTCCCTTTAACCCTCAAAATAACCTCATGGAGAGGATGCTCACATAAGAGGGGGTCAGTGTGTGCCAAGACTAACAGCTCCTCCAGGGTGAGAGGCTTCACCAGAACAAACCTCCCACCAAACACCACCTCCAGGACAGCAGCAGGGCTCCATACCTGAGAGGGTGGAGCCTTGGGAGCAGGAGGGGCTGGTCTGCTCGGGGGTGTCCTCCGGGGAATGTCCTTTGGAAGTGCTGGTCCCATGGGCTGCCCCACGCTGCAGCTGGGGCTGCCAGAGAAGCTGGGTGGCTGCTGCCTGCTCATCTGCAGCCCTGGAGCTTGCTGAGAAGGGGGTTTGGGTGGGACGTCAGGGAAGCCAATCACCTGTGCAAAAGAGCCACAAATCCTCATGTATTTCCACTTCAAACCACATTTTATGCTTGCTGCAACACTTCTGAGGTTCTGTGTGAGGTCTGTGAGCCACAGGGTAGAAAATATTGCCTGCAACACCAGGATGTGTTGTGTATGTCTAGTGGGTGTTGATTAGATGGACTGGGACAACATGGGGCAGAAATGGAAATAAGAGAACAGAGTAATCCAGGCATCAGTGTGACACTGGCAAACAAACCCAGGGTTTGCTATTTCTCCAGTTTCGAGATGGGGGGTGTGACAGCAGAGGATCCAGCAGGAGAGACAAGCAGCCACACAGGCCTGGTCAAACCCCAGCTCCTGCCTTTGAGGAAATCACTAGAACAGGTGCTACACTCAGCTAACACTGACTGCCAGCCATGGGTGATGTCTGTCTCCTTTTCCCACCCTCTGATTAAACCAATCCCTCACCCCAGTGTGAGGGGAGACCACATCCCACACCCTGGGGCAGCTGCATCTCTGTCCTGCAGGTGACAGGAAGGTGACCCTGCCCTTACCTTCCTCTGCTGCTGGGGCGTTCTCAGCTTGAAGGCAGGGTTTGCATGCCCAGCTCCAGAGGTGTCACTGACAGTGAGAGAAAGAAAAGTGTTAGTGTCTTGATATATTTTCTCCTTTATTTTCCTGTATTTACTATTTTGTCTTCACTGGAGTGAAAAATTGAGAAGCCAATAGTGACTATACCAACAAATCAATTCAGTGACAATCCTCACAGCATTTGCATTGTCTCTTCTATCCTGGCAGGAGAGGGGGACATGCAGACAAGGCTCAGCACTGACAACTTACCTGAACTGAGGTGTCTTCTTCAGAGAACAGATGGCAAATTTACTCCAGCATTTCAGATAATAGAATAAAAACAAGATTCCTTTGAGAACGAGAATGGGAGCCAGGATTGCCAGAGCTATCACAACTGCTGAAGAGCCTGAGGGCAACAAAGCAGAGTTTGTTAAATGGAAAACTCTCTGCTCCCAACCAGCTCGAGTCCTCCTGAAGTGTCCCTGCAGCAGAACTGGTCCCTCTCACCTTCAGGCAGGGGGGGACCACTGTCCAAGCTTCCTCCTGTCCCCTTCTTGTTGCAGAATGGGGGGGCCCACCCCTGGTTGCAGTGGCAGTTCTTGTTGTTGTTGCACACCTGGAGTGGGAAGATTCAGAGATTGAAGTGGAAACTACTAAGAAACCTGAAAGTGCAAACAAATTAAGCCCTTGCTGAATTAAACACTACAGGAGAGACCCCAGTGGGAGCTGAGTGCCTGGAAACTCTTTTCTTCAGGGAGTGGAAGTGCCTTTCATTTCCTCAGAAATTCTCCCTTTCTCCAAAAGACAAGGGTTCTTCAGCTGAAGTGCCAATAACCCAAATCCAGCAGAAAAGCAGCATTTAGAAATGCCTTTCTTTTATCTCTAAGCTGAAGGACATGAGTTTTCCCAGTCATCAAGTGAAGATTTCTTATTTTTTAGGCTTAAAGAGCTTGGCCCATTGGTACTTGTCTTTTCTTTCCATCCCCTGGGGATGCAATTTGGAAAAACTGCCTTAAATGTAACTTTTTGTAACATTTAGTAAGTCTGATACTTTTTATTCAATCTAAACTGCACCCAGGATATTTTGCTTTAAGATTACTCTTTGTTTTTCACTTACTGTAATTCATATGCCCTCAACAGACCTCCTTAAATCCTATATCAAAGGGACATTTGTGGACCAGAAAATGCATCAAACAGGAAAGAAATATGCAAATTGATAGCCAAGAAGCCAAAACCCAGAGCAAACTTAAGGAAGGTATCAGAACTGAGCTGAACAAGCATCCACAGAAGAATGGAAGCCCATCCTGCTTCAGCCTGGAGTGGAGATGAAAAAGAAGACACTTACTCCATGCCCATGGCACTTCTTGCTACAGCTCTCAGAATCAAAGATGATGGACATGTTCTGGCAGCGCCCCTCAAAGCAAACCTGCACACAAAGCACCCAAAAACTCAGTGTTAGCTCTTTGAGTTACCTGCCACGTCACTGCCTCGTGCTATTTTATTACTTGCAGGTCCCAGACACCTTGGAAATACAGCTAATTAATTCCCTGGGCAGAATAACAGGAAATGAAGTTGACCTGGTTCCCAAGCAAACAATTAATCACTACTCTAAATCCCAGTCAATGTGAATCAGAGAGAAGTGGGAGCTCAGCTGGCAATAGCCTGGCCATGTGGCAAGTCCCTGAAGGAGCTCTCACATTTCTTGGTTTCCAACTGTGCCCCATCTTTAAGTGAGACAACTTCAACCAACTAGCAAATCTCAGATTTAGCACTGGCCCTGAACTTCATCTGGCAGAGACATAAAGCCTTTGGTGTGTGCCCTTCCATAGCTTCTCCAAGCTTCAAAGGAATTATTTTTCTAACAAATACAGAAATCCTAGAAAAGCATTAGATGTAAAAAATTAATAGCTTGATAACCACAAAGCACATTCTGGGTGGAAAAGAGATACTCTGAACCTCCCCCAAGCCACTCCAGGCTTGTACCTACATGATGGCTCCCACACTTTGTTCCTGTCAGCACCAAGCCAGGGTCCAGCATCTCCTTCTCCTCACTGTCAGATCTGTACACGTGGGTGCCTCGGCAGCGCTGCCTGTTCACTGTGGTGTCTATGGGCACTGCATTGGGCTGCAGGGGCTTGAAAGCAGAGCTCTGGCACTGGATCTTCCCACATTTAGCATCTCTGGTTTCAAAGGAAAGGCTAAAGTCATTATTCCTGGCTTACTGAATGGTTTGCAGACATGAGCTCTAATGTAAATTAAAGCAGCATAAAGCAGCAGTGCTGAGTCACTGTTAAATGAGCAGGCAACTCCCAAGAATTATCCCAAGTGTCTGATGGATACTGAGGGTACCACCCCACAGACCCCATGGATGGGGGATGTCCCCATGGATGGCCAACCTCAACAAAATCAGAAACAAGACTAAGAAATTTTTGTCTCAGTTAGAAAGCTACATTTATCTTAGAGATTTTTAAAATCCCCCCTCTTCTGTTGCTTTGGAAGAATTTCAACTAGATGTTTGAAAATGGTGAACTGAAAGCTTCAGCTGTAAGGGCTCCAAGTCCCACAAGGATGCAGCTGGTTTCCCAGGAGGCAGAGGGAGGGAGTCAATCAATGCATGGGTCAGTTTTATCTCCTGGCCCATAATTTTGTAACATATAAAAACATCTCCAGTGAGCAGCTCTGGGCTGCCACTCTGCTTTGTACCTCATCTCACACTTCCTGTAATTCCCGTAGATGTCCTTCCCACAGTTCCCGTAGATGTCTCCAGCAGCATTGACCTTCTCAAAGCAGGCATCTGGTGCTGGCTGTGCTCCTGCACAGAAGAGACTCAAGTGGCTGCTTCATCTCACCCCATGCCAACCACTCACTTGTCCTTTTTCTGGAATGGTTGGAGCATGGGGAATTTTTTGCTGCCTCCTCCACGTGAGTAAGGCAGGAGAAAAGGCTCCTCAGACTCTGCTGCTGACAGCAGGGATGGAAGGTGCTCCTGCCTTGCACAGGGTGAGGAACAGCAGGAGTAGAGCATTTGCTGGTGCAAAGGGCAGTGTGTTTTGCTGCAGGCAGTCCTTACCAGGCCCCCAGAGCTGCACACACTGGTCCCTGTAGGTGAGGCACATGCCACTGTAGCAGTAAGCCTTTCCTCCATCACAGGGAGCCCCATCGATCTGGTAAGAGTTGAGAGGGCAGAACGGGGACTCGCCAGTGCAATATTCTGGGAGGTCACAGAGTCCTGAGCTCTTCCTGCAGGGAGTTCCTGGGGACATCAGCTAAAAAGAGACAGTGGGAAAAACCCAGAATTATTGCTTGGCTAGTCTGTGGTTTCAAGTCTGTAGATAAGGCAGAACCTTGTGTGTGTCACTTTGTCCTCCTTGTCTAAGGCTTTTTGAGGTCAGCAGTGACTGGTGCCTCTGGGACTTCATTAGCTGGGTGAACTGTGTAGAATAAAATTAGTGACTGGACCCCTTCCCCAGGTAGTGATGAGATCATGCACAGAATGTAAGGCTGCCAGACCTCATGGGGACACTGATCCATCTCACTGTACCCTAGGGTAGGATCCAATTTACCTGAACCATTTCTGACAGATGTTTGTGTAATCTGTTCTCAAAACCCTCCCTGCCTGGGAAGTTAATCTCTGTATTTGCCTGTCACTTCTGCTGGAGACATTTTCCTGATGCATAACTTATGTCTCCCTTGCTTACAAGTTTACTCAGTTCATTCTTCTCTTGTCCACCACACATGTGGAGAACAAAGGGCATTCACAGTTACATCTGGGAAGTTGTTCCAAGTGAGCCCAGGTGGATTTCTGGAAATTGTTTTCCCCATGCTCAGGATAGGTCAGAAAGAGCATGCAGTCAATGTGCAAACACAAAGTTCAGCTTAAGAGAAATGTTTGCCTGTGTTCATTTTTTAAGGTAATTTGTTGTCAAAGTTGAGATCTTTGGCTCCAAAACCAGAAATATAATTTAACCAGTCACTATAGGGAAAGCTGATATTTAAAATTCTTCTCTTTGCCAGCAGTTCTTTAGCAAACACCTGAGCTAAAGGAATTCAGCTGCACCCCAGAAAAGAGGGTTCAGAGCAAACACAGCATCCAGCCTAATCCCTGGAGGAAGTGTTAGCTCCAAGAGCTCTGTCCAGATTTCTTCTGGAGCCAATGGAGAGAAATGGAGAGCTCTGATTTATCCCTCAGTGTTTAAGAGAGGCAATGACACTTCACTCCAGCAGGATTCACAGCTCATCTTAAGATATCACAGGAGTCAATTTAATCAGCCAGAAGAAAGGACCCCACTAGTTTGATTACACTCTTGGCTGTTGCACCTAAAGAAAAATCAAACCAGGTGAGGAGTTAAACTCCATATTTGGCTGTGTTTTCTTCCCTTCCTCCTCCAGTTTTCAGCCTCACACCTGCACCCCAGTTATTTCCTTTGCTCCTAGGAAAACCCAGAGATCCCACCTTGCACTGATGGCAGCAGCTGCCATGGGCACATTCAGCACCAGGTTTCAGGGAGCAGGTCCTGGGGTCACAGCAGGGGTTCCTGCAGTCCTGGAAGACAGAGAAGCAGAGTTCAGAGGGCAGGTCTGAGGCTGGCACTGCTGCTCTCACACACCATGAGCCACACCCAACACCCTCCCTTCCACAGAATCTCATGGCACCCAGCTGAGCACACTGCTCAGCCACCCTCTGATGGGATACAACTGGTTGTGCTTGTCACATCTGGAGAGCCTGGGCTGCTGGCTCCAGCTCCCTTTTCTCTTCTGAGGCAAAGGATGGATTTGCACAAGTGAGATGCAGCACTGAGAGAAGTTCTGTCCTTAACAGGAGTGGAGCCCTAGGTAAAGTGAACTTATATATGAAACTGCAACATCTGGAAGAATTTTTTCTCAGGAAGGGTTGTCAAGCATTGGGATGGGCTGCCCAGGGAGGTGGTGGAGTTACTGTCCCTGGAGATATTCAAGAAATGACTGGACATGGTTCAGTCCTGTGGTTCAGTTGACAAGGTGGTGATGGGTCACAGGTTGGACTTGATGATCTTGGAGGTCCTTTCCAACCTAAATGAATCTGTGATTCTGTGACCTAAAATCACTTTTTTGTCTCCTTTTTATATGAAGTTTTAATCACCTCTGTTCAGCCCTGGACCACACCATCCCTGAGTTCTGGGGTGGATTGTGACACACACTGTGCAGTCAGGTGTAATATTTTAGAACCTTGATTTACATTTACATACAGGGAAGATATTTCTGTCTCCTGCACAAAGAAAAGCTGATTACATCACACAACCATATTTGCAAAATATATAATAAAAAATGTGTCCCACTAAACCCCAAATAGTTGGATCTGAATAATTGTTACCTCCACCTCTCCACAGTCACACTCTTCTCCCTCTTCCAAGTAGCCATTTCCACATTTCCCTCCACCATACATTCTTTTGGTGTCTGGCATGTTGGACAAACACATCCCTCCACCAGACTGCAGATACTTCTCCAGCTCCTGTCTGTTGCACTGGTTGAACACCTTGGGGAATGGGTGCCTGAATATGGACAGGGTAGAAAAAACATGAAGAGAGGTCTGGGCAATGGTTTAGAGAAGCAAAAAGGAGCACATGGAAATTCTGACAAGTGCCAAAGGACACAGGTCTCTTCCTGAAATTCTTGGAGTTGTGCTAAAGCAGATTGTGATTTCCTGTGCCTGCACTACACCTGAAGACAAGGTGAGACTGCACTGCAAGATGGTTTAATAATATAATTGCCTTACAAAATAAACTTTATAGAACCAAAATACCTTGAGTTACATTTGACTGTGATTGCTGACAAGCATGGCTGTCCTCTCCTCCTCCTCAGTACTGGAGCTGTGGCTTATTCCTAACTGCTTGAAGAAGCCTGAGAATCCAGCACTAGGCCTATGAATAACTGCCTGTGAGCCTAACTGCTAAAAATAATATTAATTTTTTCTTATCTACCATCTCATTTTGAAAAATGTGAATATTGTTTGCAACATGAATTATTAATTTCTACAACAAATTAAGTAGTTGCTACAATGCCTGTGCAGTCCATGTCTTGTTGTGCATGTGTGTGGATGTTGTGTGCTCTAGTTGCATGCCACGGTGCTTTCACTTCTCACCCAAATGGTTTTGGAGGAAATGATGCACATAAAAGAAGATATCTATGAAAAAAAAAATCTGTTCAAACAGAGAAAGGCTTGAGAAAATGGTTAATGTGACTTTAAGTGTATGGGTTCGTCTGGCATGTTTCGTGACTGCAGTGTAGAAATGTTTATGTTTCCTCATCCAAAAATCAAATTTTGAATTCCTATGGGCTTCTAGAGCCACTTCTGCTTCCCTATTCTCTCAAAGACTTCTTTTCTGTTAAACACTGGCTCTCAGAAACCAAGGAGTATTCTTAAGAAAAGGGAACAGGAGAATTTTCCTTTTGCCTGACGGTTCAGAGCTTCACTTTTAAATGCTGACATTACCTAAGGCCAGTCTCAGGCAGGAATCAGTTCCTTGGGAACTAGCAAATTGCTACATCTCCATGACCTCCACCAAAAAACCCACTTTCACTCTACATTTCTAGCTCTTACTCCACACCAAGGCTCTTGCAGCAAAGCCCTTTGCATTCCTCCCTGAGCCCATGCAAGCTGAACTCACCCAGTTGCAGAAGCCATGATGCAGCCCCCATCTGCTGCAGGGGTGGTACAGCAGCCAGCAGAATCGTGGTTCATGCCAAAATTGTGTCCCATCTCGTGGGCAATGGTAGCAGCAACACCAATGGCATTATCAGAGTGGTCCTGTGCAAGGTCAAAGAGGCACATCAGCATTTACCTGTGCCTGTCCTGTGCACCTCTGGGTCAATGGGGTGAGGGGAACTTCTCATTTGTACATGCAGAAAATATCTACTGAAGGTATTCCTGCCTATAAGCAGGTGAGTGAACTGCACAGGAAATATTCCCTCCTTGGGCTTTAGGAGGCATCTGTCCTATGTATTCTCTGCTGGCAAGAAGCTTTATACTGGGTATTGGCAATTACTTACCATGTTTACTCCTCCTGACTGGAAATCAGAGCACATGGCCATCACGGGAGCCAAGCCTACTGTGGTACCTTTGAAGGGCACACCCCTAAAATCAACCCAGAAAGAGCATGAAATGGCACTGAGGCACTCGAGGAGGCAGGCAGAGAAATGCACCCAGCAGTGCACAGCTCCTTACACAGTGTCAGGGGGACACATTATCTTTATAGTAGCTTCCAGTGCAGGACATCATAGCAGAGCTACAAAGCCTTGAGGTTTGTTTATCTTGGACTGCTACTCTTTTTTATGGGCCAGCCAGACAATCCTAGATTTTATAATGGTTTGGTTCCAAAAAGTGTTCCTGCTGAGCTTTGCAACAAGCACAGAAAAGATTATTTCTGCATCCTTAGCTGAGTACTGTTTGCAAATACTTAATTTACTACAAGCCTGATATTTGTCAGCTTGGGATCTGGGGACTTGAGAGACTAGTAGGTAACCCTCTGAAGTGCAGCCATGCTCTGCTCCTGCCTCTGAGCTGGAATTCTGCACCACACTAACAGCATCTTTGAAATGGGAGCCCTGGAAATTGTGCTCAGGACATGACCAGATGGAGAGGAAATACAGTAATGTTAAAGGGAAAAAAAAACCAACCAAAGAAAACAAGGGAAATGGCATTGTATCTCTGCATTTCAACCCCACAGGTCCTCTGACCCATCCTGGTGGATGAATGTCCATGGAAAACGTATGGAGATCTGAGAGCTGCTGCAAATTTTTCTTGCAATGCCATCTGCATTGCTGGCCAGGCTACTGGCCCTGATGAGGTCAGTGGCCCATCAGCCACAGGCCATCATCAGCTGGCTCCCAGCACCAGGGCTCTGTGTGTCAGTGGGATGGGTTAGGAATGAATGCTTTCCACAAAGCCACTTTGAATCCTGGAAGGATATCTTGGTACAAACTGATTTCCCACCCATCCAACCCACTTGTCAGAAACAGGAGAAATGAGCTTACGTGATTAGCTGGGCATTATCATGTTTTCTGTGCAGCCTCTCTTTGCTACTCCAGGCTAGAAAGGACTTGAGGGTGGAGTAGGGATTATCTGTCACATCACATTTATCCCCATAATTCCAGATCTCCAGCCCCACCAAGGCAATCCGGATATTCAAGGCCCTGTAAAACTAAGATAGAGAAAAGAGATGATAAAATGAGCACTACAAACTTACTTTACTGTGTTTTAAATCTTGAATATATACTGCTAATTGCTACTAGAGATCCACATGTCCAGAGAAGATGCTCCCTCTGGAAGTGCTTTGTGCTGAGCTCTGCAGACAGAAATGTGCAACCACCCAAAAACCTAAACTCAGCTGACATAGAGACATTGATTTTCATTTTTGAATGAATGACAAAGACATAATCTAGAGAAACAAAGACTGGAGACTGACATCATCTATGCAAAATTATGTCATATGTCAAAATTCCTGAAAAGAGTAAGGAATTAATCTTCTGTCCATGTCAAGAACAAACAGGAGAAGCATTCATGAGCAGTGGAAGGAGTTTAAGGGGAGCAGAAAGGGAGTAGATCTGAAAAGCAAGGAAGTTTTACTTCAGCAGCACTAGATACCACTGCAGGGATGACTTCTGAAAGCTCCTTCCAGCTCTGCTTCCCAGGTGTTCTACCATTTCAAGTGAATACCTCAGCCCCTTTTCAAAAAGCATTACTTAGGTAACAGTATTTACAGAGATGTAGTAAAACACAAAGTGCTCATGCTGGCTCCAAGGGATGGAGATCCCCCCACCCTGATCTGGATTTGCAACAACACAATTGTTTGGCAGATGCTGTCCCCAAGTCACTGGGGAGAATTGCCAAAACCTTATTCTCTCTCCCAAAAAGCCAGCCTTCCTCTGGCCCAATTAATTCTCATATTTCATGATCTGAGCCTTGCTTTCCTCCTTTCACACACACCCAATCTCACCTTATCTACGTAATTAGCAGCCTCCACTAATTTCTGCCTTGTTGCTTCAATGCTGAAGTGATGTTTCTGAAACTGAACAAAATGAACACGTCAGGCAGCACCAAGGCAACTCCAAAGAGCTGAAATGTGTTAAAACAAACCACATTATTCTGGAAATAAGAAGATAACTCTGAAGTGAAGTCTCCCTGCACTGCACATCTGACTTTAAACATTTTAAGTACAAGTATATTCAGAATTTATCCCTGGCAAACCATGGCAGTGATGCTACTCAAGTGGTGGCACAGTGGAGCAACCCAAACTTATCAGTGCCCTCAGAGCCAGGGGCTAACAAAGAACTGGCAAATGTGCCAGGTAAAATGTGTGATAACAGGACTTCATGTCTGAGGTTGAGGCTGCCTGACCTCTCACATCTCACTCATCCAACCAATTTACCTATTTAAACCACCTGGAAATTAATGAGTTAATTTTAGGAAACTCTTCAGTTCAGAGAGTTAAAGTGGTAAAATGTTCAGATTTTTGTTTAACAAATGACAAAATCTGGGGACTTTTCTTCTAATGAGGGACACAGCAAAGAAAGGGCAGTTAACAACAACACTGTGAGACCCTGTCCCTGTTTTTCTGATCAAATGATGAACAACATATGGCAATCCTGGGTATTATGTGTTTTCTCAGTTTCCCTGGTGTCCTGCTGCCTAACTGAGAAACCAAAATAGGTTCTGCCTCTTTAGCTTTGTTCAGAATAAATTATAGCCCAGAGCACTGTGTGGTTTTCCCTACTGGAGTTTCAAGTTGTAAATTATGGATAGGACCAGCCTGGCTCCTGTCTGTGCTGGAGATTAAACAATCAGTAAAACACTGTGTGGTTTGCACTGTCAGTGTGTCTGGCCTGCTGAACAGGCTGGGGATGGGGGAAGGGATTGCTGACTTCACTCAGCTTCTCCCAGACCTATTCTGTGATCTGGAGCCTTAAAAATGTCTATTTATATGTTTGCTAGCAGCTCAGAGCAGAGCATAACCACGGTTATCTTCTCTAGATTAAGTGTACTGCAGTTAGAAGCACATCACTCCTGGAAACCCCCAAATTTCCTTATTCTGAAGGCAGAGTCTCCCAGCCATAACTAGGATGACCATTGCTACCCTGGGAGACCAGAACTGACCCTCAGCCCTCATCCAAATCACAACCTGCCTCTCCCCCTGGGCCAGTGGTGGCTGTCAGGACAAAAGTGACCAAGACACAGCTCTCCCTGTCCACTGAGAACCACTGGGATTCCAAGAGGAAACTTGCTGAGCCCCAGCAGCCCTTCCTGCCCCAGGAGATGCTGTGCCCAGTGCTCCATGGGTATAAAAATCCAATTTCTTACCTCTGCATAATCAGCCACAAGCAGGAGCTCCACGTACTTTGTAGCCTGCAGAGTGTCACGTTTCACCTGCAGCAGCAATAACACTGGGTTATTGGGTTACTCTCCCAATATTCCCCAATAAACTCTTCACAAAACATTTTTACAGGTCATTTTCCCCAGTTTGTTACTCACTGGCCATTCACTCCACCCCATCATACACAGGGACCTCAAAATGTGATTGATTTAGGGCAGCCAAGGTCAGTATAGCTACATCAAGTGCCCACAAGCCTGTCATCAGCCCACCTTTTGTTCCTGTATTGGGTGTAGGAACAACTACAGCCCACCACAGCCCCCAACACTCATTTATCTCCCTGCTGGAGCCACTATTTCACAATCAGCTTGTTAGAAACCCTCTTAAATATCCTCCTTCATTTCAGTTTCTCAGCTGTGCTCCTAGGAGCAGCAGGGCTGGGAACAGAAGGGATATTTGGAGCATCATGCATGGACTCAGGCTGAGCCCTGCTCACCCTCTGGCCCGGTGATTTTATCCCACTTGTGAAGTTCCTGAGCCAATCTTCAGCTGCATCCCCAGTGCCCTGGTAGCCACAAGCTCCTCTCTGCAGCCTCAGGTTGTCCACCCTGTAAATCAAGTGCTGGTTTGTGCTGTTGGGAGCTGGCTCCAAGATATAGCTGGAATTGCTGCTCAATACGATAAGTCCTCTGTTGAAACAGGAAGCAATAAAAGGGAAAGTTAATTACTATCACAGCAACTGTGATACAAATTTGTGAGACAAATCCTGCTGCTGCTGCTGAGCTCCCATCTGACTCTGGCAAGACACTTACCCTTACCAGGCCAGTCAGTTCATTAATAAAAAGGGTGGGAATATTTTGAGTTCAGAGGGGAAAATCCCTGAGCTTCCATATATTAAAATCCATTCAGTGGGCCT
The DNA here is from genome assembly GCA_013400855.1 of Buphagus erythrorhynchus. Lineage (NCBI taxonomy): Eukaryota > Metazoa > Chordata > Aves > Passeriformes > Sturnidae > Buphagus > Buphagus erythrorhynchus. The sequence goes on along the minus strand of VZTT01030970.1, from coordinate 34,453 downwards.
CAGACACTGAGAGGCCATTGGAGCATGTGCTGCAAGCTGAGAAGTTTAATCTGCAGCTTTTTCTTTAGGGGCAGTGGAAGCTTTTCTACCAATAGAAGAAATTTGCCTTTAACAGACCTGACCTGAAAAATGTGAAGACTTTGTCAACAGGAAAAGCAGAGTTCTCTCTAGGTCATGTACACACCCAGATGGTTTTGGTTTTCTCAATGAGCATCTTACAGCTAGGAGAGCTGAAAATCTGTGTGTGATGCCCTCTAGGAGATGTGTGGCTCGATGGGCACCACTCACACAGTGCAGGCTGAGTGAGAACAGCCACGTGTGCTCAGCTCCTGTGCCTCCCCAGCAGTTAGAGAAAGATATCAAGGAGCTGCCAGCAGACACTGACAGCTCAGGGCTGCAGGAAGCCTCTGCACACTGAACATCTCTGTCCCTCTGGAGCTGCAAAGCAGAGCCTAGGAAAACACAGGCTGACAGAAGCACTGCACACCTGCCACTGCTTTTGCTTTTGGAGTATTTATTGCAAGCCACAGGTGGCTGCACTGTCCTGTTTATCTTACTGGGCCCTTTGGCCTGTGCTACACTCACTAAGATGTCTCAGGTTTGCTTTGGCAGGGGCTGTTTCCTGGCTGGAGCCAGTCCCACCAGCACAGCTTCCAGCCAGGCTCCAGAGCAGATGACCACTAATGTCAATAAAGCCTGTGTGATGTTTTGGAAACAAACTCTGAGCTGGTGTAAATGAATGCAGCTCCTTGGTCACAACAAACCACTACATTTACTCCTGGCTGAGGATACAGACCCCCTTTTCCAGCCAAAGACTTCATTGCTCCCAAAATAAAGGTTTCACACACACAGCCCTGGCACCACCCGGGGAGAAAGCAGAGAGCAGGGCTGACAACCCAGGAGGGAACTCAGACTTGAAGACTTTGCCCCAAAACACACCAAAAATTGCCAGCTGTGAGAGACTGGGAGAAGGTTTCTGCACAAGTGTAGAGCACTGGGCTGGGACGTGGTGAGTCCTGTCCCTGGCTGTGATAAATGCAGCCCTGAGCTACTGACAAGATTAAATTTGACAAGATTAAATTTGCTGCAGTGGGCTCAGGTTAAACTCAGTCATTGCACCAGTCCACACTGGGGGAAGGGTCCTGGAGCTGGTTAGGAGGCCATGGCTACTAGTGACACCCCAATTCCTGCATTTTCCCCAACATATCCCTTTTTATGCCCAGGCTGGGTAGCCTTTGAGAGCTGATCCATCCAATCAGAGAGACCCAGGGCAGCCAGGCTGCTGTGAGCAGAGCTGGGGTGGCAGCACCTGAGCAGAGGCATTCCCAGGGACATTCCCAGAGATATTCCAAGAAACATCCCCAGAGGCTTTCCCAGAGACATTCCCAGGGACATTCCCGGGGACATTCCCAGGGCACATTCCCAGGGGTATTCCCGAATCTGCAGGCACTCACCGCAGCCCTTGGCAGGTGCTGAGGGTGACACTGGAGTGCTCCCAGCCACGCACGACCCCGTGGTAAAAGCAATGTTCCTGCAAGGCAGAGAGAGGCAGGGTTGGCAGGGCATGGATGGGATGGACATGGATGGGATGGACATGGATGGGATGGACACGGATGGGATGGACACAAATGGGATGGACACAGATGGGATGGACACAGATGGGATGGACACAGATGGGATGGAAACGTGGGATGGACATGGATAGGATGGACACGGATGGGATGGACACGGATGGGATGGACACAGATGGGATGGAAATGTGGGATGGACACAGGTGGGATGGACACAAATGGGATGGACACGGGCGGGATGGACACAAATGGGATGGACACGGATGGGATGGACACAGATGGGATGGAAAAGTGGGATGGACACGGGTGGGATGGACATGGGTAGGATGGACATGAAGGGGATGGATACAAATGGGATGAACACGGGTGGGATGGACACAAATGGGATGGACACAAATGGGAGGGACACGGATGGGATGGATACAAATGAGATGGACACGAAGGGGATGGACACGGATGGGATGGACACGGCACATATGCTGTATTTAGTCCCATGTGAATGCTCCTGACACTCAGTAATTGTTCCCTTTCTGCTGCATTTGGCAGCTGACTATCACCACTAAATCTCTGAGGCTCCCAGTGAAATTTGGCTTTTCAGCTGCCATGTGCTGCCCGTGCCAGAGCATCAAACAGCTCCTCGTTGCCAGCAAAAACGGAGAGCTTTGAATCCCCGGGGAAAGGACTCGGATGGCTGCAGCACTGGGGCAGACCCAAAGCTTTCTGCCTGTGGCAGGAGCTGCCCATTGATGGCAGCTGGCCCAGGGTCAGGCCCCAAGGGATGTGGCTCTAGCCCCAGAGAGGTGACACCGTGGGCAGTGGGGCAGCCCCGGTCCCAGCACTGCTGGTGAGACAAAGGCAGCCTCTGGCTGGGACAAGGAGGCTTTGGGGCAGAAAAGCTGACATATTCATTAGATCCCTTCCCCTCACCCCGGGGCAGCAGTAGGAAAGATGATCTCATGGGGATTTTATCTCTTATTTTTGCTTTGTGACCAATGCACATCTTTGTGCTGCTGCAGCAGAGCCAGCCAAGCCTGTGTGAGATCAGTAATTTATGGGGTTTTCACTGAATGGGAGCTGGCTTATAAGGGCTGTTTTCCCCAAAGGCTGGGAAGGTCCCCAACATGGGAACCTGGTAGCAAAACTAAAAGTAAGAGGCTGAGCAATGTGAGGAATAAACACTTCCCCAGCACCCAGAGAGAGGGGAGCAATGCTGGCGGCTGACCTTGGCTCTCATAACAGAGCTCAGGCAAAACAGAAAGATGTTTTTACCATTTTTGGGGGATGGAGCAGCTTTCCCACTGGAACCTCCCAGATCAGAAAGCTGGACTGCCCTCCCCTTTAGCTTAAAGCTGTGGGGATCTGTGCCCTCAAAAAAAAAATCTCAGGAGGAAGAGGTTCCCCAGCTTCTCCAAGCCCTGGTGTCCCATGCAGGCACAGCAGGGAAGGATCTCTGCACTCACCGTGTGGGTCAGGGGGGTGCTCTGGGCTTGGCCAGTCTGGCTGTAGTGGGTCTCAGTGTAGCCTGGTGCAAAGAGGTTTCTGCAGACACAGTGGAGAGGGTGAAAGAAAAGTAAATTTAAAAATCAAGATGATAAGACCTTTCTTTTGATCTGGATTTCTGCTTCTTAGGGGTGCTGGAAAATCAGCTAGATCCAGCTCTTTCTGAAGTCAGTGTAAATATTCCTCCTGCTGTGAACCATTGCTGTGGATTTGGGGCAGTCACTGGCAGGTGAGAGACAGGGATTCACAAGACACCAGCTAAGCTCTGTCTGCGCTCTCAGCGTGTCCTTCCTGCCAGGCACTTGTTCAGGGAGCAGTGGCAGCTCCTGGTGGCCCAGGGTCCATGGCAGGACCACCACCATGGGCTGTGCTACCTGTGCAGAACACCCTCTGATGACACAGCTGACCTTGCCCTTTCCATCTCTCCACTGCCCTGGCGGGAGCTGAGCCCCTCTCACAGAGCACATCCTCTCCTGGAAGGGCTCCACAAGCCATCTTAGTGCTCTTTCAAGCCATTTATTAAATTAAAACAATAACAGAGAGCCTGTCCTTGAGTTCAATTAGGCACCAAGATCCAATTCCAACAACTGCAAGTGAACAACTCAATTTTACATGAAGACTTTTAAAGACCCAGCATCCCAACCTAATCACTGACCCTTAATGGGTACAAGTCTCTGTGCAGAGTTTTCTTTCTATTGCCAAATTATGCCCCAGATATACTGGGATTGAATTCAAAGCACCAAGTCCAGCATAGCAAACACAACACAGGTCAGTTCAGGACACATCTGGGTGCTAGTGTGAGTCCTCAGCTCAAACCCAGACTGTCTCCACTGCCCTAATCTGAGTACAATCATAAATCAATCTGTATCTGCATTTCAACTGCTGCCCAGAAGCCAGTTCACATCTTTGTTGCAGGAAAATGCTGATTCCCCAATTTGAATTTGTTCATGTCATCCCCATGTACACAATATTCTCCCTGTCTTCAACCCAGGATCAGACCAAAAGTCTATAAAAGGAGCTCCTGTGCACTGAATAGAAAGCATTTTGATTTTGTTCCAGAGGAAACAGCCTTCTCCTTCTTTTTAAACATCTGCATTTGTTAAACAGTGATGTAAAAAGTACAGAAAGTCAAAATCTGGGCCAAACCAAGAAGGTCATATCCTGTGTCCATCTCAGCAGCCATAAAATGTAGATTTAAAGCAGTTTTTAAAAACAATAGTTTGTCTTGCAAAAATTTGGAGAAGGATCACAGAACATGCCCTTTTGATGAAACACACTCCTGCAGCAACCCCACGGTGCTGTCAGGCCACCAAAGTGCCACATTTGCCATCCATGAGGATGTCACATACACCCTGGGCAATCCCTTTGCATCCCTGTTTAAAGCATGTCATGCACCAGATTTTAGAACTAAATTGCTAGAAAGTAGGAAAAAAAAGTTTTCTTCTTTTCTTTGCCTGATTTCTTTAAGCTGGATGAAGAAAGCTGTATCAAGCAAACACAAAGATTTTTCCATCTTGGCTTTTGGTACCTGTCAGTCAGATCTTATCAACCTTGAAAGCATCTCTGTTTAAAAAAGGGACTGGGTGCCTGTGATATTTAATTAAATTACACCAGAATAACAGGAAACAAAACCTTTTATCAGTGTTTGAAAGTGCTTCACCCACCTAGCATCCGAAGGCTCAGACAGTTGAATAAGTACCCACAGCTTAACAACAGACAACTGTGCCACTGCTGTGTTTGATAGCATCTGATGTCAGGAAAACAGCCTTTTATCTCCACTTTTTAAGTTCAGCATAACCCAGAAAGCTCATTTTGTGTCTTTCTGATGTGTTAATTCTTACCACCAGATACTATCAGTGATCAGAAGGTGAGGCTGCTGCCTTCAGCTGTCCCAGGTCTGTAAACCCAAGATAAGCAACATCCCACAGAACATAACTCCCTTCATCTCCCTGTCTGCAGCAGCTTGCTCAGCAAGGGTGCAAGAAACAAATATTTAATCAGCAGATTGCATTAACTGGCAGGAAATTGCCCTGAGCAATGCTCTGGCAGGTATCTGGTCTGTGTCAGGGGCAGACAGTAGGGCAGTGTGATCTGCCCTGTGCTATTAAAGCCAGACACGGTGGATTTCCAGTAGCTGAGGCTTTGCACAGCCTGCTTGTTTCATTCCCAAACAAGCACGCTTGTGTTTTCCTCCTGCTCCTTTATTCTTGGAAAGCATTAGCCATGAATAGCCCCTTGATGTCCCCTTCAGCATCCCCCGGGAGGCTCCTCAGAGCTGTGACTCCTGCCCAGCCCTGGATGGGGCCACACAGCACAAGGGGTGTGCACATCCCTTCCCACTTGCACACTCAGGCTCCAGCCCCTCCTCGAGTGGATTAAAGAGCTTTGCCCGAATTTTTAGGAACACTTATGCAGCTGCTCAGCTGGAAGCCTGTGTCATCTCCATGTTGCAGCTCCCAAGCCTCTCTGCACCACTTGACTCCTATTCAACACCACAGGGTCCCTAAGAAAAGTCCAGTTTCTTATTCTGAGCTTGAAACAGTCATATTTTGAAGACAGTTCCCTTAATGCAGGGGGGGCCTGGGGCTCTTGCAGCACTGCCAGAAAGGGCTAGCACAGGGGATTGCACAAGGTGTGGTGGGGAGGGCAGTGAGCAAAGAGGAAAAACAACAGGACATCTTGCAACACCCTTGGTGTCTTATTTTGAGCCTGTAAGATTTCATTCCCAGCCCAACTCACTTCTTTAGTAAGCACCAAGCTTTTCACCAAACTGTAAATAAACAGCAAACAAACCTTCTTGTCACTAAGAGTGCACCAGAGTTATCAGCCAGTCTCGACTCTCTTTTCCACATGTACCAGTTGTTGGATAAACAGTAGAGAAACACCCATACCCCAAAACCTTCTCTGCCATCATTTCAGGGCAACATCCCTGACAGGCTGAACAGCTGATTCCAGGGGAGCTCAGCCCTGCAAAGCACTGATGGAAGTTTCCAGAAGAACACAGAGTTCATCTCCTTGCTGGAGAAGGAAAGACTGGAGAAAACTGCACAATTTGATTCTTTCCTCTCAGTTATATTACATGCCTTAGTGACCACTTCTGCAGCAGCTCACGCTGAAGCTGCAAAAGTCTGGATGCAAAATAACATCACTCAAAGCCTTCTGAGATCCAGTCAGGCAGCTGGCAGATCGCTAGCACACATCATCTTCCTAAAAGGCAGCACGGAGTCTCTCATTAGAGGAGTTATCAGCATGAAGAATTGATGAAGTCAGAGAAAAAGCTGCTTTGGGATGGGAGCACCTCCTTTGCTAAAGCTCACTAGCAGCTGCAGCCAGTTTGGGGCCAGGACAAGCTGCATACAGGCACTGGAGATGTTCTGGAGAAGCCTCACACCTTTCCAACAGGGACCAGCCTTCAGCAAGATCAGTCAATCCCCAGCTCAGCCTCCAAGCACAGGGTGGAATAGCCTGCTCTTGGCAGGAATTGTTCCCCAGGAAGCCTTGGGAGCCAGGTTGGATACAAGTGGGGGAGCCAAAGGCAGGGAGAGTGGCTCAGTGCCATAATGTACAGCTGGCCTGAGTGGTTCCTGCTGATGGCCGTGGTGGAGCCTGCTGGTCCCTCTGCAGCCTGTCAATGATATCATTGTTTGACACAAAGCCCTCCTCCCTGGGCTGCTCCCTGTGTGCAGAGCACAGGGCAGCCTGGCTCTGCTGGGATGCTCTGCCAGGGGCTCACATCCTGCACTCATGAGCTGAGATGGTTCTCAACAGGAGAGGCTGAGAGCAAGCCCATCTCTCTTGGCAGGCAGTGCCCCTGTGGCACTTGGGGACAGGGAAAGGACGTGGCTTTCAGCTCATCTGGCCACTGCTGAGGAGCAGAGAAGCAGCTGTGGGAAGGGGGGCTGCACAGCACACCCAAACACTCCCAAAAACAGCAGGAGGAAAGCTGGGCCCTGCTCGCAGGACCGTGTCCTCTTGAGGGAGTGCACATTTCCCAGCTGCTCTAGAGAACCTCACCCCTATTTTCCTGATAAATGGGAGCAGTTTTTCCTCTAAAACATCACTTGTCAGCACAAGCCTAAGAGGAGCTCAGGGCTGCCATGAACACACTCATTTGCACCAGCCTGAGATCACCCAGAGGGCCCCAGCAGCATTCTGATGTTCTAATTAATTAGAGCAAGAAGGACTTTTAATAATTCTGTCCCATCAGCAACCTTGTTTGGGTTCATTTTACAGAGGGGCTAGTCTGCATGGACAGCTGCCAGTTCAGAAACACCCAGCAGTATCTAGGAGCAGGACATGGTTTTTATTTCCTCCCAAAAAACAAAAGCCAAATGGTCCATGAAGCTCTCACGAGAAACATCGACGTTGATTTTTCAGTCATGGGACCAAGAAAAGTGAAGCCTGCAGTCTCTTACATCTCTCTCCCTGTCCCTTTCCTCAAATCACAATAAATCTGTCCAGCCAGGCTGCCAGCAACTGAGGGTGGAGGGAATTGATTTTCCCAAGAAACTTTAGACATGAAACTTTAGACATCTACAATTTGTGGTCCCTCTCCATTGCCTCTCAACAGGATCCAAGTAGGGTAAGAAGGGGAATGTGAACTCTTGCCTCTCAGTCACTTAAATGCTCCCTAAAGCCAGAATTCATTATCAAAACCTGAAGTGGCCCCTTGTTGAACACCACCAACATATGACTCATGACAACACAAGCAGGCAGGCCTGTTTTCCGTATCCACCACTACTGGGAAATGAGAGATTTTAAGCCTCTGGAATATTGCAGTCAAAACCTGGCACTTCATAAAACCAGTGAAATCCAATTTTTTTTTTTTCTTGGTGAGTTCCATCCAGATGAATCCTGGAGCTCTTAAGCTCCCTTCCTCTAGAGCTTTTGCTAAGAACATGTTTATTATGTAAACACAGAAGTTTGGAAGGGAAAAGTGGCTTCCCAACTATTGAGGTGGAACTAAACAAGCCATTTGTAAGGTCTAGGAAAGCATCACAGACTAAAGACTTCTCCCACCCACATCATCTGTGACATTCACTGTGTAAATTATGTTACAGGACCCAAGCAAGATTTGTCATATAGACCCTTGGCTTATCAATAGGAACCATAAAGGTTGCCCAGAGAGGAAAAAGGAAATGAAATAAATGGAAAACTGGCTGATAATGAGTCAGTGCACAAAAGATTTTAAAGGCTCCACTTCCCAGTCTCTTCCTCTCTGCCCCACACAGAGGAATCACTGAATATCCTGAGGGAATCAGGAAGCTGAAAAGCAGCTGTGGCTTTCCAGGTCCCACCCCTGTTTTTCTGATGATTCCAAGAGACAGTAGAGCAGGATAAACTCAATTTCTCCCCTCTGCATAACCCTTAACCCCTGCCCATGAAGGAAGCCCATTAGACACTGATGATGTGCAGCCCATCAGTGGAATAATCTCATATATCCTTCCTGCTCAGAAATGGACAGCAACTTCCTCACTCAGTTGGTAGGAGAAATGTGCAAAAGCAGGAAACACTGAAATACAAGTGACACACAGATCTTTTACTGCACCACTGAGAGCATCAGGCTGGGTGGGAGTGCTTGTCACCTACCCAGGTGGGGCCAGCAGAGCTTGGAATTGATACTGCTCCTTATCAGAGTGGCCTAAAAAGAACTTTCTGGTGGCTCCTGAGGTCAGACCAGATGAGCTCTGGACCTCCTTTGTTGTGTCCTCAGGCAGCTCCTGCACATCTCCACTGGGGCTCTGCCACCCAGTGCAGTGGCCAGAAAACGGAGCAGAAACAAACAACAAACATCCCAGACTGCCCCAGGGATTCACCCACAGGCAGAGACAGCCCCTGGAGAAGCCTCCAGTACCCAGAGGGCCTTTCCCAAGTCTGTTCTTCCCATGAGAGGAGAGAAGAGAGAAGAGAGAGAGAAGAGAGAGAGAGGAGAGAGAGAAGAGAGAGAGAAGAGAGAGAGAAGAGAGAGAGAAGAGAGTCAGAAGAGAGAGAGAAGAGAGAGAGAAGAGAGAATTTTTTGCTCCCTTTCCTTCACTGAGGTGAGAAGACAAACTCCATGCAGGTTTCTGCTGCACAAATGGGAGCTCTCCTCCTCACTAAGAAAAGGCTCACACCAGGCAGTGCTGCCACACACATTGAGAGGCTCTCAGCCTGTCCCTGCTTGGCTCAAAGCTGCTTTTTATTAACAAATGCAAATGCCTTTTAAAAAAAAAGTCACTTTTCATCCAAGGTTTGCAACTCAGATTCTTCCGCTCCTAAGCCCCAGCCAAATTTAAAGCTGCTTTATAGGCAACTCTCCATATATTTGTTGTTTGTGCAGCTTTGAGCTTTCCAATCCCACAGCTGCAGGACATGGATTTGAGTCATTTAAAACAAGCCAGAGTCATTTGAGTGATATATTTTGTCATTATCCTGAAATGTTAGTGTGTCATGAACTCTGCTTGAAACTCCAGTGTGCTTCTGACTTCTTATCAAATTCCTGGACAGGAAATAATGCAATATTATGTTAACTGCTAATGCAATTATTGTATTCACAGATATATGAAGCCCAAATGCAGATGTGTGACGAGCTTATTACAAAACACTGGGTTGGGCACAAGTCTGAAGCAAGATGTGCAATAACTTCTATGTTTCACCTCTGTGGATGAACACGATGTCCTTTTCATATGGAATATGAAATTGGGTGGTGTGAACATTTTTTCCACATATTGAAACTAGAATGTTTCTTTTAAAGCTTCCATCCCTACCAAAGTACAGATTATGACACTTCTCCTACTTTTCAAAGCAATTTTATCAGTTGTCTCTCCAGAAGGAGAGTGGGGAATGTGCAATAAGGCTGCCTAACCCACTGAGAACATCACCTGAAGCAGTTCCAGTGGCTTGGCATATCTCCTTTCTAGTTCTGGGAACCACTGGGTGAATCATATCCCAACCAAACCCAAATTATGCCAATCATGTAATGCTTTCCTTGAATGATGGGAGTCTGGGATGTGAGTACAAGGGCAAAATGTGGGCCAGGTGGGTGCATTCACATCCCTGTGCTGAGCCCAGGGACAGGGGAGGAGCACAGCACCAACCTCAGCAGTAAAACTGGTTTCCAAAGGCTCCCCTAAACTGGAGCAATTAAATGGCCCAGTATTCTGAGGCTTATTTTAGTTTAAAAAGTCCCAAGTGCCTTCCTTAAAGTTGCAGTTCTCTTATGCCCATTTTCACATGAATCTGCAACCTGGAGCTTCCAGGTTTTGTACAGCTTTGAAGGGACACTTCCCACTTAAGGGACTTTAATTTTCCTCCTGCTGCCTGGGCAACAGACTCTTCCCAGAAGAAGTCCTGGATGCTGCAGCTACTCAGCACCCCAAACCTCATCCAGAGCCTCAGCTTCTCCTGCAAGACAAGCAAGAGCAGTGATGAGCTCCTGTGGAGCAACTCCAGGCTGGGCTCTGCCTTGCCACACTCTTCAACAAGGAGAGGAGGTTTGCCTCCACTTAAAAGTGCTCTGTGGGTACTGATAAATACACAGGGCTCCCAGGGACTTCATCATTCCTGTTTTAAGTCTCTAAATTACTTCAGCACTTCTACAAGTCTCTGAGAAGTGGAGCCTTTCCACTAATTGCATTCTGTGATTGTACCATCACCTCTCTTGGGCAAGGACTTGATGCTTGGCAAGACTAGCACGTGAAGCACTGCTCTCTGTGAATCACCTGCATTTTCCACTGAAAATAAAAATTAAAAGCTCCAACCAAAAGCAGCTGCCGTATTTCATCAGCATTAGTAAAGGAGATCCATCCTGCAGTGGAAGTGTGTGCACACATCCAAGCCTGTGTGTATACATCTCAATGAATGAAAATGTATTTCAGGAAATAAACACAATAGGAACCTTCTATTATTATAACTCTGTTTACTAACACCAGCAAAGGGTTTTTCTGTGCTGGAAATAGCACAGCACCTCTCCCATGAACACCTGGAGCTTACATCACTGTGCTTGGAGCTCAAACAGATCAACTCAGCAAGGATCCTTTCCTTGGCCAGCTTCTGCTGTGACAGAAATATTCACCTTTGCATAGCAACTGCAGAATCAGCAAGACCTGGCAGTGCTGGAAGGAGAGCCCCAGCAGCACCACAGGCTGTGCTGCCTCCAGGCTCAGCTCAGACCTGCCATGGTACCACTGTCAGCAGCAGCTATTCCTCCAGACAGCACTGGCTTAGCAGTGCTCATGGTGCCTGCTCTTATTTTCCCAGCTGCAACATGCTAAAAACCACAGAATTTATAGCTGTTTCTGTTTAGTTCTACACTGGTGCATGACTGCCTGTGAAAAGGATCCAGTTTTTGCAGCACTGGAACTCTCAGTTGCTCTTGTGACTTTTTACAGAAAACACCTCATAGGAAGCACTCCTCTTCCATCAGCCATCACATTCCATGCTTTACTGCAGACAGTGACAAAGAAACTCTGGTTTTCCTCCAAAACATCCTGAATATCATTTAGGTTTATGCACTGCCATCAGAACCAGTAAGACCTTCTGACATTGCACTCTTTCAGAAGGAAAGCTGAGCCCTCAATCTCTGTGGTTGGGATATCCATAAAATACATTTAAAATATAAACAGGGTCATTACTCCGAGGTTATTATTCCTACTGATTCTAGTAGACAAACATTTGGTTGTATTTCCATAGATAAATCTTCAAACCCATTTAAAAATAAATAGAACACCAACAGTGCAAGTGGGCTGCTGAGCAAAGACAAGCTTCTTGCAGCTAAATTCCCAGCTGCTATTCCACTACTGGAAACTAATGTACTCACAGGGCTCTGGGGTGGCCTCCAGACCAGAATCCTCCCTACCTTAATCTCCTGCAGCTTCAGCTGAATTCAATATGCATCACACCCTATGATAGCACACAGCATTGCTCTCATGCCTGAGAGGAGGCTGCAATTCAGTTAATGCAAAAACAATTTTTCAGTCTGCTTTAGCATGAGGAGCACTAATGGAATTGGAGCTGTCAGATCATTTCTCCCAGGAAGCAGAGCAGGACCTCTTTGGATCACAGCAAATGAAATCTTCATTAGAGTCACACTGACTCTAAAGCACTGAGCCATTGGGTAAATAGGGAGCTTCATATCAGCAACATTTCCCAGTTAATGTAGGAAGAATTATGATGCAAAAATAAGTTTATACACTGAGAGCCAGGTCACCATCTGTTTTTTTGCTGACAAAGCTTTGCTATAGTGTGCTGCTTGGCTGATTAACATCTGAGGGGACTTGGAATAACCTTGAAATCCAGTGAAGGACTTCCACATCCTGTCTTTATCAAAACCCTGTTGAAGTCAGTGGAGGTTTTCCTGTTGATGTCACTGTAATCCCTATTCATTATTTAAGTGGGATCACAGTGCAGGGCACAAACACACTTACCTGTTTTTCTCCAGTTCCAAGATGAGCTCCTGGCCTTCTGCCCTTACTGTAACTTCAGCTCGGAGTGGATGCTGTGTGCAGGAGACAGGGTGCCTGTTATTCATGCATCATAATTATGAACACATCCTCAAATACAAACTGGAAACTGCAGCTGACCTTAAACCACCCCTTGCCTTCCTCCTGCTTCAAAACTGGAGTGATGGGGAAGGGAAGGGAGGGGATGCACCACAGTGGCTCCCAGCCCCAGGCACGCTGCTGCATCTCACAGCACAGCCATGCAGAGCCAGGAATGCTGCTGGGATGCTGTACCTGGGCTAGAGACACCACCTGCTGTCTCAGGAGCAATAAAGTGCTCAGGCAAGGCAACAAATCCTGGTGCTGGAGTGCTTGGAGATGCAGCTGGATGGGAAGAGCTCCCTGCACCTCCCTCTCTGTAGATTGTGCTCAGCACAACATCACAAGACATCCCAGCTTGCCCCAGAGGCTGAAGAGTCAAATATCTGAGCTAGTTAGGCAAAGCTGCCTTTGTTGTCACTGCAGGAAGACATTTTTAGGAGCCTATTTCAGGACGAGAGGAATCACGCCTCTTCCAGAGATTTTCACATTGCTCCTTTACTGGCAGAAAGTGCCAGAAAAAGGCAGGGAACAGGGACCCTTGGAGCCTTCAGACTCCAGCCATTGCACAGACAGCATTTCAGGCCTCCCCAGGGCCTGCTGGTGCACCCCAATTTCTTAGTGCAATGGCAAATGCATACACTAACCCCAGCATTTAAAAAAAAAATAATAATTCCAGAGCTTAAAGCATAGAATAAGATTTTTAGAGGAACAACTAGAAGAGGCTCTGAGGTCTGCAGTTTTACCTCCCTCAAAGCAGAACCACTACATAAAGCCAGCTTGGGGTTTCCAAGTCTGAATGCTTTCTTGTAGAGAAAATGGATGAAAAAATTTCCCAGAAGAGAAATAGCTCATATTAATATAACAATGCACTTTATTCAGCTGGAAGAAAAAATAAATCATGAGGGTTAGTGAAATTATTAACCCCTTGTATTTTCTAAGTCAGTGTTGGGGGAGACTTTGCAGAACAGAACATTGAAAGTGAAAGACAGCAGGGCTGACTGAATGGGATGTTCTGTCAGCTCACTTGCCATTTCATTTCTTCTCATCAGCTCCCTGCTCATATTCTGGGTTTTGCTCATCCTTCCTTCAGTTTCCAGGATGTGGCATCAGGCCCACGCAGATGATGCAAAACAAGTTAATACATTTAGGATATGCAAAAAGGGATAATTGCAAGAAGCAGAGCTTCTTTTACTGAATCACAGGTGCTCAATTCATCTCAGGGTAGGCCTGTGCTTCATTCAGTAACATGAAAGCAGTGTAAGCTTGCTTTGCCTATAGCTGGGGTCTCCATCACCATAAAATCTCCTCACAAAGGTTGTGCAAATATCATTATTACTAATATCACCCTCCCTTCTCCTTCAGTAATCCCACTGCTTCAGTCCATCACTTGCTGTGTAAATGAAATTTCCCAGCTGTATATAAGCTTTGCTAACACTCATTTCAGAGCCAATGGAAACTTGCTTGAAACAAACCAAGTGCGACCCCTGAGACCCAGCAAATTTATATAAGGGGAAATGTACTCCAGATGTATTTGCATCACTATCAATAATAGAACCAAAACTTGCAGGCAGTGCTGCAAGGGCAATTTAAAAAGAATTAAGATCATGAGAGAGTCGCTTTATGGTTTTTTGTGTTTTTTGTAATAGGACACAATGATAAGTTTTAGAAAGTCTCATCATATGGAAAAGACCCACTAATAAATTCCCAATGAACACCACTACGTTCAAGAGAAACAGCACATCTCCATAATGCTGAGCTTCCCTTTTTTTTGGTGTTCACCATGGATAAAAAATACCCTGTGGACTTTCCTCTTTCTGTTGACCACAAAACTGCAATTCCTTCTTGATTGCAACAACATCAAGCCTGGGAAGCTTGTGTTTTGTGTTTGATGATGTCTGGACCTCAGTGGTTGTCAGAGCCTGGAGACTATTGAGTTATCACTTCCACTATCCATCACTATCCATCCCCCCATGGAACAGCACAGGGGTGAGATCTGTACTAACACACAGTGTCTGAGCTGCTGGTTGGCTTTTCTTACCTAGTGAAGCACCCTCAGAGCTGGGATTCACAGAACCAGAGAACAGTTTGGGCTGGAAGGGATCTTAAAGATCATCTTGTTCCATCCCCGTGCTGGGGCTGGAGCACCTTCCACTAGGAAAGGTGGCTCCAAGCCCCATCCAGCCTGGCCTTGCACACATCCAGGAATGCATCTACAGGTTCTCTGGGCAACCTCTCCCAGTACCTCACTGCCCCACAGTCAAAAATTTCTGCCAAATATTTCATCTAAACCTGCCCTTTTTCAGCTTAAAGCCATTCTCCCTTGTTTTGTCACTCCACACTTTTGTGAAAAGTCCCTCTCCAGCTCCCTTGTAGCTCTTTTAGGTACTGAAAGGTGCTACAAGATCTTTCCAGAGAGTTCTTCAGGATGAACAACCCCAAGTCTCTCAGTCTGTCTTCATAGGAGAGGTGTTACAGCTCTTGGAGCATCTTCACTGCCCAGCCCTGGCCTGGCTCCAACAGGTCGATATCTTTCCTGTGCTGGGGATCCCAGACACAGCACTGTAGTGGGGTCTCACCTAACCAGAGTAGAGGGTCAGAATCCTCCCTCTTGACCTGCCGGTCACACTTATTTTGATGCAGTCCAGGACACATATGGCTTTCTGGACTTTTCTTCTCCTACAGCAGATTCTTCTATCCAGCAGTTCCCTAAGTGCCACCGATTGTATGGCTCCCCTTTCCCTGGCACAGATCAGGTAGATGCAGATGGAGGCTTTAAGGCATGGCAGAGGGTAAATGCAGCTCCCAGGAGCTCCAGCCAGCTCACCCAGCCTTTCCTGCGATCTGCAGGAGCTATGGCAGCTATGGATGAGCTCCCGGCTCATCCCGGCCGCTTAACAAACCCAAAACGCGCATCGCCAGGCGCTGTGCTACCGCGACACCCTCCCTCTGTCCCCGCAAAGGTAAATCTGCAAACAAAACAGAAACCAAGCTCTGGGAGCGACCTACCTTGGGGCTTCCGTGGCCACTCGGGGCTGCCCAGAGCGGCTCCACCAGCTCGGGCTGGAGCCGCGCCTCGGCGGCCGCGGCTGCGGAGACAAGAGGAGCGGCTCAGCATCCGCGGCCCCTCCGCACCCCGGCCCCAGGCAGCGCGAAGCCGGGGCGGCAGAGGAGAGGGAGCTCTGCGCTGGTTGTAGGAAAAGCAGGGGGATCCCCCAACTCACCCATGCATCCATCCATCCATCCAGCCATCCAGCCAGCCATCCATCCATCCATCCATCCATCCAGCCATCCATCCTCCCACCCTCCCTCCCGCAGCCGGAGCTCTGGCGGAGCGTTGTCGCGCACCTCCAGGCCGGGCATCCTGCACTCGGGTCAGGCATCCCGCACTCGGATCGAGCACCCAGCACGCAGACCCGGCACCCCGCACCAGGACCGGGCACGCCGCACCAGGACCCGCCACCCCGCACT
>VZTT01030970.1:6066-18309 GCA_013400855.1 Buphagus erythrorhynchus | reverse complement strand
TCTTTTCTTTTCTTTTCTTTTCTTTTCTTTTCTTTTCTTTTCTTTTCTTTTCTTTTCTTTTCTTTTCTTTTCTTTTCTTTTCTTTTCTTTTCTTTCCTTTCCCTCCCCCTCCCCCTCCCCCTCCCCTCTCCTCTCCTCTCCTCTCCTCTCCTCTCCGGGGGAAGCCTGAGCACCTCCCTGGAGCTGCCTCTGCAAAACCTCCCCTCCAGCGCCTTCGCCAGCACGGAAATCCATTGTGCCTCCAAAGCCAGGAGAAAAGGGAGAGCTGGGGGAAGGAAGGAGCTCGAGAGTTGTTTGTTTATTTGTTTGCCGTATTTATGTGCAATCTTACCATAGCTGATCTCATGGTTCCAGAGACATCCTAAATTTCTCCATTCCTGGGAAATGCAGTACTCCTGGACAGCTGAAGGGATACAGGATAGATTTCTATGTGTCTGTGTAAAAGGGCAGAAGCAAAAAGATGTTCACTGCCTCTCTCCCCGCACGGCCAATGGGAGGGCCAGGTTTAAAGAAGGACTTGGGGAAAATCCACAGCTCGTATTCCCGGTGCTGCCCTTCAGGGATATCCAGTCACCGCCATGAGGCTCCCAAAGGAGCATCCCTGTCTTCTCCTGCATCCTTCAGGGCTGAGCCAAGGCTAGAAGCTCACACACCATCTCTGTGCTGGATCTCTGCCCCTCGGGGAGCTGAGCACTGGGGGCTGCCCGGCTGTGTCTCACTGCTGAGTTATCCCCTGGGGTCGGGGTCACAGCAGGACAGGAGAGTCCAGGTTAGTGGAGCCACGCTGAGGTTACCAGCTGCAAACACTGGGGGACTCCACGGTGCTGTGGGAGCTCCTGTGAGCCCGCAGAAAGGAACTGTGTCAGCTGTGTGTGGCTCCCAGCCAGCCCAACTGCAGCCCCACTCAGGGCTGCAAGGGGTGGCTGATATGGATTTTTATGGGGTCAGCTCCGAGTGGCAGGAAGAGCCATTACCTCTTAGCCACACTCTTCAGACAGACATTGATCTGCATTATCCATTCAACCCTTCCCATTCATCTCTACCCTTAAAGTGTCTGTGTAGGTGAACCACCAGGGAAATGACAAATGGAGAGAATTTGCACGTGGACAGGTTATAAGTGTGTAAGTAAATCAGGCTGGTAGGAAGTGAATACTCCCTTCAAAACAAAGGTTTGCCAGATAACAGTAATGATTTTATCTCTTGTCCAGAGGATTATTTATGCTATTGAAAACTCTGATCTCTTTTGTACTGAAGGTCTTTGCAGGCTCCTGGCAGGGCTGCCCAAAGGAAATGTGACTGTTCCCATTTGCAGATACCATTTTGGTTTATATCTCACACATGTCCCCTTTGTCCCCCTGCACTTCACAAACTGAATCTCTCTGATCTTGTGAAGGTCAGTTTATTCCTGATATCACCCTGGCAGAGGAAAGTCAGGCACTGTAGGGACACCTAGAGGGAATAATCAGGGTGAGAGGGCTATAAGTGACATTTTAGCTGGCCCATAGAGAGGTCATGAATTTTCATGGCACAACTAAATCTTCTTGTTTTGAAGAGCAAAAAATACACGGGCAAAATTTTAGCTCTTTTCTAATTGTATGGAGTATCCTGAAGGGAAATCTTGATTTTTTTCCCTGTGAATTCCCCTACTTGTTTATAGCTGCCTGTAATATAGAAGAAAACAATGGCACTATTGTGCATGTCTATATTATAAATAAGTAAAAATGCAAGCCAAATTTAGACACAGATTTAGCTACTCTGCTTTCATTCCCACATAAAATTTCTGCCTATCCAAAGGGAAAAAAAAAACCACTTTGATGAGAAGCATGTATGCTTGTACTAAAAGATTGTCACAAATCTTCTCAGTATAACAAATCTTTGCAGGGTCTACTCCATATACTTCTCTAAAAGAAGATCAGCTCAAAAAAGCACAAAATGGAATAAAATGAGCCTTATTTTTAGATTATTAAGATATTTAGGCCAACAACTATCTGCTGGTGATTGTTTTCAGCAGACAAGTATTATAAAAATAAAATATGTGCAATATTTGCATTTGTTATATAGTGATATTTTTACCTTTGGATCCTGGTAATATGAGAATTGATATCTCAATTTAAAACTACCAGAAACTCCCTGTATAAAAATATAACAACAGGCTCTGCAGTGGTTATATATAGGTTAATCTATATATATATGATATATCATTTACATTACTGAGACACTGTTGCATGGAAAAATTCAGGATATTTTAGCCTTATTAACAGTGCTCAGGTGCTGTAATGCTGGTCTGGCACAGGGTGAGTCAGATCCTGCCTGTGCCCACCTCTTACAAAAGCTCTTCCCGAAGTCAGTGGGACGTTTGCTGAATTTCACAGAACAAGGTCAGACTTATGGTTATCTAAGAATTACAAAGGCTCAGACTCATTTCCTCCAGGATCCAAACTGCCTGATTAAGGGTATCAGCTGGGAATTTCAAGTCTGCTGTTTCCTCATCTGTTAATTCCCCGTGGCCAAGGCATGGAGCAGCACCTGGGGCAAGGGCTCCTCCCTAGGCTCTACAATGAGGGCAGAGCTGATGACAGAGCTTTTGCAGAGGGGTTTCTGCACTTGCTCGACCATCTTCAAGATGATTTAATGCTATTGTTGTTAGCTGGAGAGCAAAAGATGACGATTCTCCCTTTATGTTCATAGTAAATCAGGAATTAGGCACCTAGAAATGGATCCAGGGAGAGGAAAATGCCCGTTCAAGAATCAGACTTGAGCAGAGAGTGAGTGAGACATGTACCAGAGCTCAGTAATATTTTATTGGAACTCTGTCTTAGGAAAGGCTGTGGAACAAAGTGCTCTGAGAAGACTCCTGCTGACACTGAAGGAAATGTTACCCAGAATCAGTCTCAGGAGCAGGGAGAGGATTGTCCTGCCTCACCTCTGCACTACAGACACGCTCACTGATCAGAGAAATGGTACAGCCTTGGCTGACTCGAGTGGAATGTGAAATCTCCCCTTTTACAGAACATTCTTCTGGTCCAGATCATTTGAAATGATCAAAGGAAGGAGGCTGTGAATCCGTGAAGGAAACTGGAGATTCAAGAATTAACTCCTTTATCCAGTGTCTTAACAGTTGAGAGCAGCTTCAGCTGATGCAGAATATTCTGTTTAGCTTTGCTTTTCCACCACCCATGCAGGACAGCAGGAATATTTGGAAGGGAGCAGCTGTCCTGCCAAAGAGGGAGAAGTGCTGTAAGATGATCAGGAGCTAGACAAGGGCTTGTCCTGATGTGCTGATAGCAAAAGGGTATCAAAGCATTCTCCTTGCTTCTTTTAAAGGGTGGGTCACTGCTACCACTTTCTGCTATGACTTTTGTTGCATTCCTATAGGCAAGTGAACTTGAAGATGATTATTTCTGCAGACACATCTTTTAAACTCTATTTCCACATGTGAAATACTATAATCCTCTCTGTGCTGCCTGCAAACTTCTCCAACACAACAGCGATTATACTGAAGCAGTTAATTCTAATGAGAGAAGGGAAACAGACATAACAGCATAAGGGCTTTTAAAAACATCCAGTCCATAAAACTGCCCAGTAACTTTGGAGAAAAAAGTTGTCTCTGTAAATGGGTAGCAGTGATGCACCAGGAAGCACCGAGTGTCTTTAGACTTTTACAGTAGCAGGAGGAAAACAAACTTTGTACAGAAAACCTTCATGTGTTTTTCAAGCTGAGAAGGACACAAGGTGGTTTTTAGTTTAGATTAAGGTAAACTGTAAGTAAGAAAATAATTAAAAGAGAGTAGAACACATGCCTCTTATGTCCCTCTTTACCCCCTGCACTGACATGAAGGCTTGCAGGAGGGCACACAGCCACCAAGGCACTGGCCCTGCCAACACTGGCCTACACTGGCTACTTCATACATTTTAGAAGTAACAGCAAAGGTACTTGGCACTTCGGGAATCTGCATTATGGGAAAGTTTGTGTGTGGGCTGAAAATTACCTAGAAATGGGAACTCTTCTATCACGATTTCCCAGCTGCAGGGCTGCCAGACATGCTGAGGGATGATGCAGACAGGCCAGGTTTGAGTGGGTTGTTTGTGTAACTTTCACTTCTGTTGTAGACAAGACAGGAGAGCCTTAAAGAGGGCTCAGCTGAGGGCTGGCTGCAGTGACAGAGACCTGCAGGCACAGATCCCAACAACCACTCCAGGACATCAGCTCTAGCTGGGAGGGAAGAAGGGATCACCCTCATATGAAGTTTCCCATTAGTATGTCCAGGATGTGTTAAACCAATATTCCCTTTCTCTGGGCTTGGTAGAATTAATCACAACAGTTGTGTACCATTCTAGATTCTGGTGCATTGAAATATCTGATATACTACTCCACAAGTATAAAAAGTAAGATGGGAGAAGAGGGAAATTAGATCTAGAGAATAATCTTACAAACAGCTGTTTTATACCCCAAAACACACTTGTGGAGGAATTTGTACATTTGGCCACATGCATTCCTGGAGGGCTGATTGGCTTTCAGCGAGAATTTAGAAATGAACAGGCATTTTCTGCTATTTATAAGACTTTCCTCTTAACCAAACAGTTCATCAGACTCTTCAAAATGACCTGTGCAACTTACTAAAGCTACCTGGGTTTCCCACTGAACACACTGACTGAAAAGGTGGTGTTGAGGAAAACATTTATTTCCCATTTTATAATATTTCTCTGGATTATAATAAATTTTAAAAATTACAATACTCGAAAAAACTTTACTTCCTCCTCCTCATCACTGTCAGTTACATTAACAATGTAAGTGCTGGAGGGTGTAGATGGGGGGGATGGCAAAACCTCCTCTACCACTTCCACGTCCAGCTGTGGCAGGGGGCTCAGAACTCGCTGCTCACTGCAGGTGCTCTGACAGGACACAACTTCAGGGCTGCCACAGACATGCTGGTTCTCATGTAGCCTCTCTCCTGAGTATGCCCTGAAACGATAGTCTTCATCCAGAGTGGAATATAGCACCTCCTGCCTCTGGTTCCTCTCTTCATAAAATCCAAAGCACTGAGGCACTGAGCTGGAGAAATTCCCGTATCCAAACGGAGCTCTGAGTGGGAATGTGCTGCAAGGGAAGAGATTTAAGGTTGGCTGTCAGAAATGCAGGGCTGCACAATGACACTGATGTTCTGTGCTACTCAGCTTATCCTGTTTTTTAAAGTATACAGATTTAAAACATGCCTAATTTCAGCACCAGGGCCATAACAAGAGTCGTTCAGATTCCATTTCTGTGCATAAGCATCTCTTCAACTTCATGCACACATGAGGTTGCTCTGAGAACAAACATAAACCCCACTGTATTTATCAATCAAGTAATACCATGGATAAACCAGCATGCAGTGAATTAACCAACATACTCAGATTAATAAAACAAAGCATCAAAAGTCAGTTTGTGTAATTTCTGTATACCAAAAATTTTTACAGACCTGGGGCAAACACTTTTATTATTTTTAGTGAGTTCTTGCATCTGTTACACTGTTATCAAACAGGACAGAGAATCCTTGTGCCAAATATGTGGTTCTCAAAGTTAATATTTAAAGAATTCACAGTGATAAATTTTTAAAAAGTAACCACATAGTAAATTGCAGGAAGTTACTATGTCAAATGGAACTGTATTCCTCCAGTGGCAGATGCCTGAATTTTTATTCTGATGCAGAATAACACAGGGATTGTAATTTACAGTGTTTTAGAGAAATTCCCTACATTGTGAAGAACATGAAATATGTGAAGAAGTAATAGAGCTCCACAGTGCAGGCACTGTAAAAACATTGATACAATATCTATTGAGGTTTCAAAGGGACTGTTCATTTTTCCAATCTAATATTTAAATTTTTAGTGCATACATCTGCACTGTCAGTTCAGAAATCATGACTCTTGTATGCAAGAAATGAGTTTATAGGACAGAGAACTTATTAATCATTGTATTAGAAAGATCCTGGCATTAGCAAAGCTAATGGCAGCCTTTAGAAGTCCATTAATGTGTGAAATCAGAACAGTCTTTTATGATACAAGAACTCTTGTCTCTCAGAGGCCTAACAAAACTGTCTCATTTCAGACACCAAAGGCTGAGCAAAGATAATTTTTAGCAATTTTGGGAATATGTGTCCTGTGTTTCTTTAAAGGATCTCAAAAGTAGAAATGTCTTGTATTGCACTTGTGAGCTCATGAAGTTGTTCTGAGTTTGATGGGTCATCATTAGCCCTAATTAAAGACCAGGTGGTCTTTTTGCCAAAGGAACATATTGGTTGCTGCTACTAGTGAGAATTAGCAGTGTATAAACAGGCAAAATTTAAGCCTAATAATCATAATTTGTTAGGTTTGCTACTGCACAGTCATGAAAAAAAAATGATGCCCTGTAAAGAAAAAGCATCAGATGAGTGGTGTTTGAGCTGCCCACCTGCACCAGGGCACTGGTGCTTTCTGTGCATGCTCAGCTCAGCAAATACCCACGGGACACTACATGTGCTAGCTTGGAAATTCTTTGCTTAGGGGACCTCTGATTGACTGACAAGGAAGAACTAGGAATTACTACTTACACAAGAATTCTGCAGACACTTCCCACCAGGTTGGTTTCAGGAATATTAGCACTTATAGCAACCACAGAGTACCCAGGGGACATCTCCAGGACACACCCCCTTCAATTCTATCTGACCATTTTCAAAGTATATTTACATTATCTCTACCTAATGCTCTTCTGCCTAAACCAACTGCAGTTAGACCCATAAAGTGGAAAGAAGATACTTCTGTTTTCCACAGCCTTGGGAGTGCCAATTACTGCAATAGCTCTATGGAGCCTCCAGTAACTGAGCAGGTATTACGAGCAGGCTGAGGCCAGGGGGTCCCACCACACAGCAGCTACAGGAAGGTAAGGGCTCCTTTCCCTCTGAATGCTCCACCTGCTGTCTGCAAGTCAAAAGACTCCTAGCATTTCAGCATTTTTTCTTACTGGTATTGAAATGGTTTCATTACCTTGAGGGAAAACAGCGAGGTCCAGGTATAAAAGAAGGGTGGCAAAATGGAAACTGAGGAGTTCCTCCAAACAAACTGGCTGGTTGTCCAATGGGAGCAGACACAGAGGGGGGTGAGGGAATAAAAGGGGTAGCCTGGGGAAGAGCTATGCCTCTAGGAAAAACAGAAATCCCTGGGATCTCACTGTTAGAGACAGAAAACCTGCCACTAGTGCTGCTGATGTTACTCGGGTTTCTGTTGCTGAAGCTCTCAGCGAAAACGGGTGCAGGTCTCCTCAGGGAGAAATTGAGCCCAGGTGACACAAAAGCTTCTGTCTGAGCAGGTTCAGCAAAGTGCTGTGATGAAACTACAGGGCGCAGGGGCAGGGTTGGAACTGCTACAGCCACTGATGTGGTGCTTGCAGCCGTGGTCTGGAAAAGGGTCATGGGCCCAGTGTGCTGGATGGAGGAAGCTGGCAGACAGATGGCAGGAGACACACCTTTAGGAAACAAAACAGTCATTTATGAGACATGAACAGAGAGGTCTGATAAACAGCATCACAGCAAACCACAGCACTGCCATGTAGAGACAGAGTATTTCTTCACAAACTTGCCTGGCAACTCACCCTCATGTCTCACACCTTGTGTGTTCTGACAAATGGGTTTGGAGCCCACACATTAAAGTTTTGTTCCATAGAAACCCAGGGATGGAAGGAAGTGGCTAATGAGGGTCTATTGGTCTGTGAGGCTGTGTCTTGTCCTAGTAAGGCCCCACAATGAGTTGGAGTGTACCTTCAGCTCAGAAAACCTCACAAGTCTACTGATGTGAAGGGAGCCAAATTATAACAAATGGTGTGCTGAGGAGCCTAAAACACCCGAATCTTCAATATGTTTCCTTATTTCATCAGTGAATGTACCCACTAGATAATTTTACTTTGAAATGTTTTGCAGAGCGCAAACTTCAGCGTACACTTTCAAATCACACCTCAACAGGGCTGCCTTTACAGGGAAAGATTTCAAAACACATTGCATAGAAATTTTCAAGCATCACTAACTCGAAACTTCACCACAACAAAGCTGAGTATTCTTTTGTTTTAGTATCTCCAAGTATTACCATACAGCATAATCAGGCATTTCATTTTCTTGTCACATTGCAAAGAAAGCAGCCCTTTCCAGGATGCTTAAAGAAGAAAATGCCACTGCCTGGATCTGCTATCTGCTGTTGAATCCATTATCCATGCACTGACAGAGCCAGAGCTCTTTCTCTAAGGAAAATGCAGATCAGCTCTTACACTGGGAGCTCTCACACTATCTTACTGCCAGTGTGGATTTTTTGTAAAAAGAAAGATCCTTCCAGGGTATCTGTGAGGTGAAGACCAAACAAGGGAAAGAAACAGCTGTAGCTTAAAATCTTAAGTAAAAAAGAAGTGTTGGTAAAAAAACACAGCTTCTCTGGGCAACCTCTGCCAG
This sequence comes from Buphagus erythrorhynchus, assembly GCA_013400855.1. Taxonomy (NCBI): domain Eukaryota; kingdom Metazoa; phylum Chordata; class Aves; order Passeriformes; family Sturnidae; genus Buphagus; species Buphagus erythrorhynchus. The sequence goes on along the minus strand of VZTT01030970.1, from coordinate 9,859 downwards.
AGCCTCACCACCCTCACAGCAAAGTTTCTTCCCAATATCTAATCTAAACCTACTCTCAGTTTGAATCCATTCCCCCTTGCCCGGTCACTCCATGCTCTTGTAAATACAAACTCTTACTGGAATAGGTAAATTCTGAATTTTTAAAATAATTCACTACTGAAAACTCACAGACTGGACGTCCAATACTGTTCTTAACGTTGGAGTTGATGAAAGAGTAAGTAGGTGATGAGAAGGGAAGGGTGCCAGCTGGATTTGTAGTCATGGTACTCTGGGAAGTGCCCAAAAATGCAGCAGAGCCAGGTAGTGGAGAACACTTCTTTTTGTTTGGCTGATAAACCCAACCTGTCAGAGATGAAAAAAGATGCAGACATCCAATATTTTGGATGGTTTCATTATTTATCTAAAGCTATGTTATCTGTAATGCTGAAGGATCTAATAAGACAAGTCCAAAACCTGCTCCTTTAGGCAATGGCAATGCTCCACTTGTTTTGGTGAGCTTGAAATGGGGAATTTTACCAGAGATAGAAATGAAATAGAAATATTTGGGTATTATTTAGAAGTTACCAAGTAGTAGCTGCTTGTGAGAAGAAGAAATACCAAATACTGGGGAGTGACGTGGCCCAGCTGAGGAAACCACATGAAGTAGAACATGACACTTACTGCACCATGGGCTTTTAGTGTGGAGGAAAACCATGACTATTCAAAATGTGGTCTTTCCTCGTTGTGTCCTTAATCCCTTAAGTCTCACATATATCTGTAGTTTACAAGACATAACAGAAAATAAAACCCACTGGGAATCCTGGATAGACTTTGGAAGAGCACATTTGCCTTTGCCTGACAACATGAACCAAACACTAACAGACATAAGAATATATTATGAATTTACACTGAGCTGCTTGGTTTCTTACACAGGGTAACTCTTAATGCAACTTCAAAGAAACACCTTTTTTTTTTCTTTTTTTGGAAAATGCAAGGAAAAGAGGGAGAGTGATGCTCTTTTCCTTGCTTATGACAGATTATCAGGATCATGAACAAGCAGCATTATGTCAACAGACAGAGAAAGGATCACAACACCTGGTATCTCAACAGCCTTTTAAAAGTGCTCCAAGTACTTATGTTCTGTTATTTTCTGGATAAATTAATTTGTTAAGGGTATGAATTTTAACACTAGACAAAGGGGTGAGAAACATTCTTCACACCATTATGTGGGAACATCAAGTCTACATGTTGAAGAGTCCCACAGAACACAATGCTGTTTGTGCTTCCAGTGCCATTTCCCTTTCCTGCTTTTAAGGAATGGATGCATGTGTCACCACAGGCCACCTGGGCAGCTGTTTCTGGAGCAAGGAAACTGATGCAGCTGGCCACTTTCACAACACTCTCTGGCCACTAGACTACTAAAGCATTCAAAAGAGCTGCTGTAGCTGCAGTGTTCTAAGCACCAGCATTTTGGATGCCTAAAAAAAATTCATAGTTTCAAGCACACAGAAGGATTGTGTGCTTGAAATATCTGTATTTTCTTTTCTATCTCTATTAATTGCTATAATGCAAAGATCGATTTCCCACAAAGCCCTGCACTTCTAAAGCATTCACGTAAATAACTACAATGTTTACCAGGAAATTCCTCCCTGTGCCTCAGTTTTATTTTGTTTGCTTCCTCATAATACGGCTGCTTCTGCTCTTCAGTGAGTTTGCTCCACTCCAGGCCGAGCAGAACGCTGATCTCTGCATTGTTGGCTCCTGGGTTGGCTTTGGCCACAGCAGCCCTGTGGATCCGTGCCCACACCATGAATGCATTCATGGGACGCTTCACACGGCCACTTTTGGTCTTGCTGAATGGAGTGTCTGGCATCCCTGTGCAACAAGGCAAGGAAAGATCATCACTTTGCAGGGAATACAGGGAATCAGTATTGCATCCAGAGGATATCTGGCAAGAGCATCATCTGAGCTTTGGAAGAGAAGAAGCTCAGTGCACATTTGGAGAGCAGTTCCTGCAAAATCCTCCACTGCTCTTCACTGAGTCACTGCATGAGGAATCAGTTACCTGGCTTTTGTTACATACTATTTTTGTTACAAANTACAGTGTTTTTTATACACATATTGTTTGTTAAAAAAAAAAAAAAAAAAAAAAAAAAAAAAAGAAATAAGCAGGGACAGCTAACACACTAGTTTGAACTTCAGCTGGCTTGCTTTCTTATAAATTTAAAAACTAATCATTATATAGCACAGACCACACCACTGCAAATTTATTACCATCACCAGAACCATGTAACCAAAGCCCTAAGGATGCAGGAACTAGGAGTGAGGATGGTGAGGCTGCTTAGTCCCACACCTGTGCAGTCCCTGCCTTTTCAACTGTGGGTTTTGGGTTTCTGCTTGGGTTTTGTTGGGTTTTTTTGACATACCTTTTTTTTTTTCTTTTTTTTTGGATTGGACACTCATTTTGTTGGAGGAACCTGTGCTCCCAAATGATTGTTACATGATACCTAGCTTTGGCTCTTTGTAAACACAGGCTGCATTTAAATTGAGCTGGCAACATGATGAATTCACAGGCCCCTTAAAAATGATCCCTGAGGAAGCAATTTCCTCCAGGAAAAGGTTTAGAAATTAACTCTTTCCTTTATTATCTTAGGTTAACTCTACTACATTTAGGTTAACTCTAACCTTTATCATTGATAAAGGGAAAAAGTCTTTAAGACCTTACTTAAGTAATTAATTTTGGAAGTCTAAATACTAAAAAAAAAAAAAAAAGCTTCTAATACAGATGTTTCAAAATGCTCTTCATTTAACATGTCTAGATTTTTTCAGAGAGGTATAAGAGTACTTCATAGCTTTAAAAATCAAGCAGATTCCTGACCTTCAAACTGCAATCACAACTCAAGTGTAATTCTGAGCACTATCCTAAGGGGTTTCATGCAGACAGGGAGCAATGTGACAAAACTGCCCTGATTGTAACAAACCACTACAGAACTCTGTGCTCCGGTGCTTTTGTGTCTTAAACTGTGCAGGAGTTGTGTTAAACCCAACCTATGCAAAGGGATGGTTTTCTAACATGACCTTTCCACTTGTGTTCTCCTGCCTGATAGCCTGTCACCTGCCTGTCACCCTGCAAGCTCTCTGAGCATAATACCTGAATCCGAGGGCAGGACTGTGAGGGGAACGTGTTTTGTTTCAGTCTTTGGCTGCTGCAGTAGGGGCTGCAATTGAACTGGCATTTGTTTAACCGGCACTGGAGTCACATGCAGCAGCTGCGAGGGCAGAGGGCCTTGGAGCTGGACGTGCGATCTGGAAGGTAAGGACTGAAACAAGAGCGGGATATTCTGATCCTGGGGAGGGTTCCCAAGCTCGCACAGGGATCCAGCCGGGGCATCGCTCTTCTCCCCCTTCACTGGGCGAGCCTCACAGGCCAGGCTGGCTCGCTCCGTCTGGACGGGAGCTCTTCTCCAGGGCGTATGCCCAGTTTGCTCCAGGATCTTCTCCTCGTTCTGGCGGTCACCGCTGCCCCTTTCATGGTCCCTTTCTCTCCTGATGGCATTCCTGGCCTCCTTCTCAACCGCCGCCGGAGGCGAGACGCACCGGCTCTTCTCGGCTGCTCCTTCGCTGTGCGCGGGCCGGCCCGGATGCTCCTGCACCTGGACACGCAGCCCTCCGAGGGGGCCCATGACATCCCAGTGCCCGGGGGGCGAGGCGGGGCCGGCCCCGGCGCGGAAGCGGCACTGCCGGACCCTGCGCTCCATCGCTCCGCTGCCGCTCCTCGGCCGCCGCCGCCGCCGTTGCGCCAACGCTCCCCGCG
>VZTT01030966.1:41375-65761 GCA_013400855.1 Buphagus erythrorhynchus | reverse complement strand
CTGTGAGGGTTGGCAGGCCCTGGTACATGGGGCCCAGGGAAGCTGTGGCTGCCCCTGGATCCCTGGAAATGTCCCAAGGCCAGGCTGGATGGGGCTTGGAGCAACCGGGGATAGTGGGAAGTGTCCCTCCTTGGTCCCTTCCAACCCCAAATATTCTGTGACTTTGGAGAAATCCTTAAAAACCTGGCTACTCAAACAAACAGGAGCATTTTTCACATACAAATTCCATTTGATGTAAAAGTTGCTTTCATCTGAAGAAGTTTAATAAGTTTTTGTTTAGTATAGTCTAAACTCTTCATGCTAGGACTTAAACACTAATTTAACTATTAGCACAAAACTAGAAGATAACAGTTTTATTGTGAATAAAACTATGGCAGGAAAAAACTGGAGCTAGAAGCCTGTTGTTCATGAGCTATAGAAACAAAAAAGCAAGATACCTTATTTTACCTACACTCTACAAAATTTTACATGCCATTGTTTTTCAGAGGAGGCAATTTTTAGAGACATGAGGAAGAGCCTGTAGAACTAGAATATATTCTGTGAGATTTCTAACTGCCTTAAGCTGAGTTGTACAGATATTTAAGATTTGCACAATTAGACTTCTGTCCTGCTGATAGAAGTTCTGATAGAAACAAACAAGAAGTTTACAAATTAAAACTCCTTTGTTCAGTTTTATGTTGGGCCAGGCTTCAACTGAGAGGTTGCCTGTATTTTTGAGAGTTGTATAATCCAGTTTATTGTAAATTTCAGCTGGTTTGGAGGCCTGGTTTGTCCCCTCTCCCAGGTTTGATGTCCTTTGGGTGTGCTGGGAATAAGGGGAAGGACCTCTGGCTTTTTCTGGGCTCCATGTAGGATGCAAAGGAAAACTGGCTGACTACACTGAAGTTGTTTTTAGGAATTGTAGATGGCAAATGGTAACTGAAGTTGTTTATTCTGTTTCATAGTGTACACTCATCTTTAGAAGCCCTCAGGCTAAAGGACAGTCACTTTAACATAAACCTGAATAAAACATCTAATTAAAATTAATAATATCTTTATGTGCTAGATAAGAATTTGAGACATTAAAAATAAAGGAAGAACTGTTACTTTTCCCATATTTAGACATGCACTTTTACCTTGGTTTGTCCTACTTGAGACAAATTAAAGCTTCCCTTATGTATTCCCCTTCTCCCATCTGCAAATTCTGTTTTGTTAAGGAGATTTTATTAATATTCCACAAGTCAGAGGTTGGAATCTGAATAGCAAATGTTTGGTTTATTCAAATTTATATTGTTATGGGAGCTAAAACTTCCTGAAACCAATGGAAAAACTTAGAGTGATCAGGATGAGATCAGTGCAGGAAAACCACCTATGGAAGAATTTTAGCTGTAGAAGTAATTTTGACTTTAGTTAAATAGAAATTTGGATACCAGGCATGTTTCTGTCTACCTGACTGACCTACTGTTAAATTTCTGTGCTTGAGGAACTGGGTTCTTGGCTGTGCAGTCTTGTAGTAATGAGGTCAGAAACCTGCCACTGAAGTGGTTCCAGTGTAGTGAAGATGAACAATAACACTGTCACTCCTAAAAATTGTTTTGTTTTCAGGCCTGGTTCAGAATTTATTTTGCTGGATTTGTAAGACAGAATGTAATTTCCATTTTCCATCAGAACACTCTGTAATTCCAAAATATTTCATTGTTGCTTTATACTTTTTAGATTTATTTTGTAAGTAAAACTGCAAGTCTGTGTGTGTAAACATCCTTTATTTTAAGAGCTGCATCCTTTATTTTATTTAAAAGCTGATTGAACTGGAATCCAGTTAGAAGTTACTGCTCCTGGACAGGTTTTGGGATCAATTTTTTTTCCAGTCAAAGAGGGCAGAAATGGTGGCTGTCTTTGGATCACACATTGAACACTTCTACAATTTACATTGGCTCAAATATAGTGTTAGGATAAGAGACATTCCTCTTGAAAACTTCACAATTAGTAATTTATGGAAGTAGTTTTCCTTGCCTTTTTGACAGATGGTGCAATCTCCTATTCCTAAGCTCTGGCATTTCCAAGGAAACTTGTGGAATGGTGCTGCTCCAGGGAGCACCTGACAGTACTGAGTGATCACAGCAGCCAAATTCTCCTCGGTTTGTGGTTTTTTCCTTCCTGGTCTCACAGGGAGAGTAATTTCCATGTGCACAGATGTGGTTTCTGACTCACTGGGGCTTCTGTTGGCAGTGTTAACATTGTTGGAGGCTTTTCTTTGTCTCAGGATTTGGTGATTTAGAGAAATGACTCCTGAACCACAATGCTTGAACAAAAGTAAGGATCGGTCACTAATGGAGGAGTTGGGAACAAGAGGAAGCTTGCAGGATCTCATGGAAAAGGGGCCCTTGTTTAGGAGGGGAGCCTGTTGTGGGGAATGTATGTTCTTAAAAACAAAACTCACTATGAAAAAATCTATCCCCAAGCCTTGCACATCATTGTTTGGAAGGATTTTCCTGCTGCTGCCTGGGTACCATTGGTTCTGCTCTTGAGTAACCAAGGGAAAGATTAGTTGGGACATCCATGAAGGGGTGAGGAATGAAAAAACTCTTCCCTGTTTCCTTGGGCAAACTCCTCATTGCAGGGAGGTTCTTGGGCAGCAGCAGCTTTGGTGCTCATCCCAGATCCCTGGGGTGCATCCCTGTGTCCTTCCCAGGGCTAGGATTGTTCATGTTCCATGATCACCTGCGTGTTCAGTTGTGCCAAACAATGCCCTGACATCATTGTCCCCTTCTGTCAACTGAGGAGCTTTGCAAAGTATATTTTCCTATTTTTCCTGATCTATACACACTATTGACTATAATATAAAAACCAGAGTTGGTGCTGGCAAATTCTTTCCAAGTATGATCCCTTGCACAGGCAGGCCTTACCCAGAGTCAGTGAGGGAGACTTGTCCAAGATTCTGGGATTGAATCCTTAGTAAAAAGAACTTTTCATATTGAGTCCTCCATGTGCTACACTGCATTTACTTTTTTTTTTTTTTTAACCCAAATCCTTATAAGGTAATGAATGATTAGCATTTTAACTGTTATTAATGGAAGTTTGGGAAGGAGATGGAATTTTTCCATAGCTCAGTTCTGTTAAGTTCTGTAGTTGTAAACATGAACTTTGTGGGGGTTTTGTTTCTATTGTCATAGCTTGTTTTACAGCCTTGTGGACATTTCTAATATGCACTATTTATAGCACTCGTAATACACATTTACTGTTTGGAGACTGAATATTCCAATGAACATTTGAATATTTGAACATACTCATTATCTCAGTTAATACTTCATCTGTGAAGGAGGCAATAGGAAAAATAGTTGTTTTTTCACAGACACATATTTAGATGAAGAGGATTTAGACATAAAATGTTGATTGGCATTTTAATATAAAACTCAGTGCTGGGACACACTTTCCAGCAGTGTTTTCCAGCCAAATAATCTGTTACTGTTTGTTTTGTTCCAGAATGTTTTGAGGGTTTGCTTTTTGTTTCTTTTTTTCAAAGGGAATGTAATTTAGGAGTCTTCACTGGCAAGTTTTCTACTAATTTTAAGCTTCTTTGAAAAGCTACAGCAAATTGATGTTCTGCTGCGGGAAATCTCTCTCCTGCTAAAGCATTTTTCATTGAGCAATCTCTATGTGCTTCTAAGTACCTACTTTGTTAATAATATGTATTTCAGTGTAAAGAGCAGATTTTATGCAAAAATGAAACCTGTTAGAGTTGTAAAATAAATTTTAATGTTAGTGAACGTTTTTGAGATGACAAGGTTAATTCTGAAATAACTCTATCTCGTGTAGTTCATGTTGTGAAGCTTTGCTTTTGTAAGATATGAATAAAATAACAGTTTCTAATTAGGTCTCATGTCAATTCTTAATTGCAGATCCTTCCATGGGTGGAGCTGGTGATTTCCCAAGTGCTCCTCCTGGGTTAACTCTTTCTGATTCCATGAAATTTAAATCTCAGGATGGTTTGCTCTTGGCTTGATCTCCACAGCCAAGAACAGCTTGGTTAGACTTGATTAAACTGTTTCACTTCCATATCGTGGGAAGAGGAGGCACAGGGGCTCCAGGAAAGGGAGCTACACCTCAGATCTCTCAGCAGAGTGCTCAGAGACTGCATTTGAAACTCCTAAACACCCAACGTATTCTGTGCCATTATTTTAAAATATATTTATTTACTACATTGGTTGTCTCATGTTGGAATGAAGAAATAACACTTGTAGCAAGGTCAGAATATTGGGTTTTCAAAGTCTTTCCTTGCCTCAAGTCTTCCAAAAATTCTGCTTTCAGTTTGTTGAGTTCTTCTGCCAGGCTCCTCATGTTACTCGGGAGAACGTTTTTACCTAAAAGAAAATTGAAGCTGAACTTTTAACTTCATGCTTACAGAAAAAATCACAGAACCACAGAATATCCTGAGTTGGAAGAGACCCACAGGGATCATCCAGTGCAGCTGCTGTCCCTGCACAGACACCCCAACAATCCCACCCTGGGCATCCCCGGGAGCTTTGTCCAAATTCCAGGAGCTCTGGCAGTCTTGGGGCTGTGCCCATTCCCTGGGGAGCCTGGGCAGTGCCAGCACCCTCTGGGGAAGAACCTTCCCCTGAGATCCAACCTAAACCTCCCCTGGCACAGCTCCAGCCATTCCCTCCTGTCCCTGGTCACAGAGAGAAGCCTGAACACAGGCACAGAGCTGAGCTTTTCAGTTAAGGACACTGAGTTGCTTCTCACATAAATCTTAGGAGCAAAGCAGTGCAGACAGCAAAGCCCCTGCTCTTATTGACATGCATCCCAAAACAGTATTAAAATCCTCTAAAATGCTGCTCTGTACTAAATGGGTTTATTAAAGCTGTATTTAATACAGTTAATAAATACTATGCTTTCTAAATCTACAAACTTTACAAATAACACTGACCAGAGCTGTGAAGGTGTTGCCTCAGGCACACCTGCTGGGACAGGATTCCTGAACAGCTTACCCCAAGGGAAGTTCAGGGACTGTTTTCCATTGCCAGTTAGCACCTAGGATAGGTAGGACAGGCAGAAGAGGTACCTTTGGCATCCTGCATTGCCTGAGAGATGACCCTCCTGCATGCCTGGTCAGCCTGGTGGACAGCACTGGCTGCACAGATGGCTCGAGCTGCCTCCTGCCCAGGGCCACCAGGAAGGAAAAAACAAGCAAACACTTTGAATTCACTTGGTTTTTGAAGTGCTATTTGAAAACAACACATTANAATAACAGAGTAACCTGTGCAAATCAAACGAATATACATTTTTCTTTTCTAATGATGCCTCAGAAAAAAAAAGCAAAAAAAAAGCAAAAAAAAAAAAAAAGCATGTTTTCAGTTAAATTTTTAAGGCAATCAGTGAAATAATCTGAAATTAAAAACAATTACAACTCAAATTATCTCCAGACTTAGTGTTTCAGACAATTTACACAGATTTTCAGTGACAGGGTAGGAATGCTGTGAGTTTTGTAGTTAACTCTGCAGAGGATGGTGGCTGTGAGCTCCCAACAAGCCTAGATTCTGTGTAACTGCCTGGCTTCCAAAAATCACCACTGGAAATAGTTTTTACACGCTGTGTAGATACAATAAGAAGCTTCTACCACTGAAAATAGCACTTAGGGAAAACTCTAGGATCAATCCAGTAACATACTCATCCTCTGAGATGCAATCAGAACTATTCAGAATGAGGCTGTGCTGCTCCCAAGCGTTTTTCCTGAGATCTGGCATTTCTATTCTTCTTGCCATTAATTGTATTGTCTGCTCAGGCACAGGATCACTTCTGAGGCGATTCCTCTGCAGGCAGCATTCCAGTGGACACTCTAAAAATAACTGGCAGAAGCCCAAGGAATCTAAAAAGAACAGAACCAGATAATTTTATCTTTAAACAGTTCAAGTAACAATTTCTGAGAGCAACATGCAGGAGAGAGGCTCTGCATGAATGAGGAGCTTCTGCAATGGTTCTGAGACTGATATGACAACAAATCTAGACAGGGAACATAATTTTACTTTGAAGGCTGCACAAGTAATGTCTGAGATCAACACACAGAACCATTGGTTTGTGAACCATTTGGAATGGTCTGGATTGGAAGGAACCTTAAAGCCCATCTCATTCCAACCCTGCAATGGGCAGGGACAACTTCCACTGTCCCAGGCTGCTCCAAACCCTGTCCAGCCTGGCCTGGAACACTTCCAAGGATCCCGGGGCAGCCACAGCTTCGCTCTCACAGGACAACCTGTGCCAGTGCCTCTCCACCCTCACAGGGAGGAATTTCTTCCCAATATCCCCCCTAACCCTGCCCTCTGTCAGTGTGAAGCCATTCCCCCCTGTCCTATTTCTCCAAGCCCTTGTCCAAAGTCCCTCTCCAGCTCTCTTGGAGCCTCCTTATGTACTGGAAGGTGCTTTAAGGATGCTCTAGAAAGGAGTTTACATGATCTACCAATTTATAATACGACAGTAACAAAGTTACATTGATTGCTACTCTATTAAAGGTATCCAGCAATCCGAATAACCAACGCTCCAAGAGAGCACTTGAAAGAAGGCAGCTGAAGAGCACTGAATTTCCTACAAACATCCTCGTGCCGAAGATCAAGGAATAATTACATTTGCGAGCCAGCTGGTACAGCTCGTAGCGCATGCTCTGGTAATAGAAGTTGTCATCCAGCAGGAGGAGGAGCGGCCGGGAGGCGGCTCGGGCCTCAGCCTCCGCGGCGGGCAGCAGCCCCTGGCGGCGGCAGCAGCCCAGGAAGCGCTCCCAGCCCGGCTGCGCGGGCCCGGGCAGCGGCGCCCCGGTGAGCAGCGCCCGCAGGAATCCCTCCAGACACTGCAGCAGCTCGCGGCGGCTCTGCTTCCAGCCGGGCAGCTGTGGAGACACAAAGACAGAGATCACGGCCCCGCATGGCCGCTGCGGAGCGCTCCCACCCTCCCGGGCCCCGCCGTGAGGGGACTCGGCCCGGCCCCGGCCCCGGCCCGGCCGCGTCCCGTTGCCTGGCAACTGCGGGCGCACGCAATGACGTCACATGGGCGCGCCCGAGCGGCCAATGAGCGCAGCCGCACTGACCAATGGGGACGGCTCGTGCGGGCCCGGCCCCGGCACGCGCGGGCGGAAGGCCTCCGGAGGGATCAGCTCGTCGTAGGCGAGCAGCGCGCAGGCCCAGCCCGGGCGCTGCGGTAAGCGGCGGCTCAGGGCGCGGGCCAGGGTGGACTTGCCGGCCGCGGGAAGGCCGCACAGCAGGCACAGCCCCACCCGGGCGCCGCCGCCGCTGTCCCGCTGCTGCTGCTGCCGCTGCTCCGCCAGCGCTGCCGCCGCCGCCGCTTCCGCCGGAGCTTGTGCGCATGCGCCAGGCCCGAACGGCGGCGCGCCCCCTGGCGCAAACGACAGAGGCAGGAGCGGCCGCTTTTAGCCCGTTCTGGTTTTTCCCATTTTTTACCCAATTCTGGTGTCACAATGAGCTCGAGAATTCTCTTTCGTGACCCCCGGAGCATCACAGGCTGAGCCATCCCCGCGTGCCCAGCGGCGCCTTTTGTGGTGATCACAAAACAAAGATACAACCAAGTGCTGCCCCTGAGGATTTATTTTCAATTGTTCTGTTATAAATAAAATCAATGTCATATTATACTTGAGGTCCAAATGATAGGGATATTTAATAATAACAGTTTGAGATTCTGAGGGATCAAGGAAGAGGACACTTCTTTGGAAGACACAGACTTTTTGCCAGCAATCTCTTTTGGGTTCTTTTGTCCAGCTCTCAGTGATGTGCCCATCTGAAGGGTTGGAAATACTTTCTCGGTGCGGCAATCCTATAATTTATTCATTGTTTTTCCCAGTTTGTATTCCCAAATTTGCATGAGCACAGCCAGGGTGTGCTTTAGTCCCCAAAGGCAGGTGGATCCATATGCACAGCTCTGTTCTTAGCCGTGAGTTGGGCTCTGCACTGCAGCTGCTTCTCCCTTCTGGTGGAGACTTTTCCCTGGATTTCCTGAATCCATCTCCTACATGGAGACATTTGATGGAGGCCTATTTGGACAAACTATGTCACTTCATACGACCTCTTTTAAATCAGTGCTGGTTTCTAACTGTCCCATTTACAATGACAAAAGTTAATCTGTTGCTTTTGTAGTGGAATCAATTTCTAGGGAAAATGCCAAGCTGCAAAACCCAGTAAATACTGAACCACTGTGGAGCTGCAGAGATATTTCCCAATATCCCATATTTTCTGTAACAACAGTGGTGGATGGGTTCTTTCAGACTTGGGGATGTGACCTGCAGAGTTTCTGGTGTCCCCAAGTGAGGTCACTTTATAAACTACCTGAAATGGAAGCTGACACGGCTGGTGGGTTGTGAAAGGTGGGCTCTGGTAGGGCTGATGGCAGGCAGGTGTCAGAGCAGGGCACAGGGACTGTCCCCAAATGGTTCCTCAGGCCCCCAGAGTTCATTCTGAGGAGAGGACAGCCCAGGAGGTAAAGTGCAGATCTCCCATCTTTGAATTATGTCTGTGAATAACTGATTCACTTCTCTGTGCAAATGGAGTGAGGCAGCAGCATGGACCAGTCCTGTTCTCTGACACTCACAGGTTCAATCCTGTGCAAGTTGAACTTCAGGTTCTGATTTATAAAACCAGGAGGTGAGGTAGAGGAGGCACAAACACAGCCAGCAGCAAGGAGCAAAACACTGGGGTATCACCAAATCCGTGTTCAGTGCCTCTTGGCACCAGTCCTTCCAGGATGGATGTGCTTTCCAAAGGCATTTTGGCTGCACAAGGAGAACACTGGAGCACTGAAATCCTTTAATTTGTTTTTCAGGCCAGTTACTTGTCAGAATTGGTTGAGGGCTCCTGAGAAACATTTCAGACAACTGGTCTAGGTGGGACTGGGGGTCGCTGAGGTCCTGAGGAAGCTGCAGGATGCTGGGTTTGGACTGGCTGCCTGAAGTGTGGGAAACACATTGTGTTTAGTATTTCATGACTTGAGACACCTGACATTTCTAAACTGGTTCTTTACCATTTTTAAACACTTTCTAGCATTTACACCTAACTTTCTCTGCCCCTTCCTCTCCCTTGCAGCATTTACCTGTGTTTATGCCAACATTTTTCCTTCAAGCCTTTAATCTATTACAGCTCATGATACTGTATGAAAAATCCTAAGCAGGACACAGGACAGCAATAACTTCACTTACAGCAACATACACATAGGAAAGAGAAGTGAAGAAGGTTTTAAATACTACAAACCTTGTACCAGGAAAATGCAATGTGGTAAAAATATTGTGACTTGATGCAGCAGGCTGGAAAAAACATGGCAGAAAATCAGGTTAGCAGAAAACACAAAGTGTAGACAATTATTCAGTCTTAAGCTAATGTCCTTTTAGAACTAGTTCTCATTTGCTGAGGCTTTCTTCATATTCTCTTGAAACATTTTGTTTTGATAATTTTTATTCAGTTTTATCAGAGGCACAGCCTGGCTAAGCAGCATCTCCAGTGTTCAGCCTAAGAAATAATACAGATGGTTTCAATGTATCAGAAAGTCATGATTAACTGTGTTGGAGAAAAGGCACTGTGCAGTCTGGGTTGTACAACATGAAATAATCCAAGTCTGCATCTACTTTACCTGATTATTTCCTGTTTCATGACTTGCTCTGTTACCTTGCTTTGGTTCCTGCCCATTGGTATCCCTGAAACAGAAACCACATCATCAGGAAACCCTTCAGGGATGCAGCATTTTCCAAGGACAAAGCTACAGCTCAGAGGTCTGGATTCTGCTTTGAGTCCATCCTGTTCTGGACTTGACAAGCAATTATCAACAAAAATTAGGAAAGTGCAATGGATTTGGGAAAAATGCCTGAGAACAGACAACTGGAGTGTGTGGATTGCACTTCCAAGGAGCAGGAGATGGGCTGTTGAACTCCCTGCTGCTGCTTTAGCAGGGCAGTCTGGTATTTTAGGAGGTGTGGAATTTTTTGTGTGGATAAAGCATCCACCTGCCTTGCTGCACTGACCTGGAGCACACTCTCATGTTGGAATAGCACCTGTAAAGAAGGGAAATACCTGTGCTGTCCTCTGCTTTTCCTGCAAAGTTTTCTCTTTATTGCATCACGTTTCAGTACTGCTACTGCAGTGAGGATGGCTACAGGCAGCACAAGCAAGAAGAAAATCAGCAGCCCATCCCGAAGTGATGTATCTAGGGAAAAAGGATTGAAATCCTGGAATTTAAAATATTAAAGCTTTTTTTTGTTTGTTTTAAAAAGTACAATCTTCAAATGGTTGTAGAATAAAATTAATAACTTCTCTGAAATTCATAACATGTTACAATCAGAAAAGTAGGATTTGGCCTTATGGTATTAGAAGTTCTTTCTGCCTTACCCACCCTGTGTATACGCAACGTTTTTCCATAAAATTTTTTCAATAATTCTGAAGCAGACAAATTCATTTTGTATTTGCTTACCACATCTGCTCTACATGTTTGCTTTGCCTTCTTAAACTTTCAATAAATACAAAGCAACTTTTCCCTTTCCCAAAATACAAATTTAGTAACATTTAATAAAACATGAATTGTTTCTGCCCTCAGAAGGATCACAGATTTTCCTCAGAAAACTATGGATTATTTGCTTTTAGACAAAGAGATGGAAAACATTTCATGTGTAAAGGGCAGCAAAAGCTACTTCAATATCAAATAATAATTTTTGTTCTTCAAGTCAGTCCATGATTTGTGTCTCATGCAATACAGTTGAAAAGGAGCTGTTATTAGTAGATTATTTCCTCAGTCCCTGGAGCAGAATGAGGGCCAGTTTCAGTGTCCTACCTGTGTGAGCTGGACCACTGTCAACACTGCCACCATAGCCAGACTGGTTACAGAATGGAGGGGCCCATCCTGGATTGCAGTGGCAATTCCCATTGTTGTTACACACCTACAGCCCAAACAAGAGGGACTCATGAGTCAGGCAGGGACAGTTCCCATTGCTGTCACACCCCTACAGCCCAAACACAGGGACTAGTCAAACAACACCTCCCTGAGAGTGGCCACTCAAACCTTTGGTATGGATTTAGAGTTCCACACATGGAATTGCATGTGGAAACAAGAAATACTGCATAGTATTGCATAGGAATACATGAAATATTAACTGGGAATAAGCTCTGCCCCTCCATAACACCACAAAGCACTGAGGGATCCTGATACCCTGTGGTAATTCTCTCTAAGTTAACATTTGTATTATTTGCCTGCAATAAATCACAGGCCAGAAACCTTAGTTTTACAACCTTTGGATTCCATTTTGATTTTTCACAGAGACATATATAAATCAGGAATTACCAGACTCTCATCCTCAAAGGAATATTTTCCTTTCACAATTCACCAGCTCAGTAATATTAAAAAAATTTCCTTGGGAAATTCAGACTAAATGCCTCTCAGTGCTAGTGCTAAGGGTTTTGCAGTGTTCTGGCAACATGAATTACAGGTAAAATAAGTGGATCTAACTTTTAATACAGATCAGGATAAAGCAAAGCCACCTGCTTGGTTATTGCTTAAATGCAGGGAATTTGCACAGTCTAGAAGCAGGACACAAAGCACCATCTACTCACCCCATTATTATTACACTTCTGCTTTACATCACAGCTGTAGCCCAGATATCTTGCATCAAGGCATTCAAAACCTAAACAGGCCTGGAACAAGTAATTAGTGTCTTGCAAACACCAAACTTTAAAAAATCCCATCCTCTTATAAATATACTATTTAAGTGTATGTGTTTACAAGTCTGCAGCTTTCACTTACATGTTAGGAAAAAGGACTGATACAATATTCAGTATTACAGATTTTTATAACTTTATTTGCCTCAGGTTTGCTTAACTCTGTGGATGCACTTTGATGGAGTAATTTGAATGACTGATAATGTAGCACTCCAGCTTTTGAAGAGCTAATTTATTGTTTGATGTATTGAGCCCAAAAGATTCTTATTGTGTTATGGCATATGAACAAGAGAGCCAAGTAATGGTTTTGGAAGTTCAGAACTTTCCACTGGAATATATTCTGTCATGCTGCTGTGTTCCACTTACCTTGTTCTCTCCACAGGCTGTCCCATCATGAACTTGAGCAGGATCAGGGATATCTGATCCTAAGTCAAAGTCAGAGGACCAGCATAAAACCCCGGATGCATTATTGACAACGCTCCAGGCTGGAAGGTTTTGAAGACTGACAGATGTGCACTGGAGCTTCCCACACAGACTGTGCCTATATGGAATAAAGGACACTCAGAGACAAGGTGAACAGATAAAAATCAGTATCAGTGCAAATCCATTCCAACTTTTTAGCTTGCATTTAAAAAATATATTCTTTTAAATCTCTCCCTTTAAGGCTTTGTAACAAATATATTTTTTTTACATTGAAGATTTTAGGGTTAGCTTTTATTTGGTGGTGACTTACTGGACAGGGCATTTCTTGTACACTCCACCTTTCATTCCACAGTTTCCAAACCTATCTCCTTTAATATTTGCTTTTTCAAAGCATATATCAGGTGCTTTTCGTGCCCCTGTACAAAAAATAGTGAATCTCAGTAAGGTGTCTGAAAAATACCAGAAAGAAAAATTGGAAATGTCTATCAGGAGCCTGCAGATGGGTTTCCATTAATTAAATGCTAACCATACCTTTGCCATAGATAGATTCACACTGTGAATCAAAGCTCTGGCACACTCCATAGTAGCAATAAGCCTTGCTGTTGCTGCATGGGTGACCATTCATGATGTAAACATCATCTGGGCAGTAGGCAGTGCTTCCATTGCAGTACTCAGGGAGATCACAGACATCTTGTTTTGCTCTGCACTCTGCTCCTGCCACTTTAAACTAGGACCAGAGAGGGAGAACACTTTTAGTATTGCAACAGAGGAAATTCTAGAGTGAAACAAAGACAACTAGGAACATTTAGTGATTTTAAGGAAGGCAAATTCTCTTCTTACATGCTCTCTTACTGGTGAATGTCATTTGAAAATATATCAAGAGGACTAGAATAGCTCTTTTCAAACATTAGAAAATCTCAGTGAACAGTAACAATTTTGTTTAATAAAGCACTGCCTACCCTGCAGTTTTTGCAGCACAATCCTTGAGCACATTGTGAGCCAGGTGTGAGTTTGCAGGTCGCAGCATCACAGCAGGGGTTGGAGCATTCCTGAGAACATTGAAAGGGGATTCTGTTATACTTGTACAGCCAGGAAAATACTCATCAGTCCACGTGGATGGACAGGCCAAACTTTAAATAACTGTCTGTGTCAGATTCTCACGTTCTCCTGCTTTAAAAAGAACCAGCAGACACTGCTGCTGTGTTTGATTTGTACATGTCAGCAGAAAAACTCCTGTTGTGTTGTGGCACAGGGATGCCAATGGAACCAGGGTTTGCTGGCAGCCTTTTGATTTATTGGTGCCTTTTTTGAGATGCTTTTACCTTCTGAAGAATGAGCCAATACATCTCATTCTTGGAGGGACATTTTGACAATGTAAATGTGACTCTTAAAAGTCATTTTGTATAGGCAAAATGTAAGGGTTACAGTTAACAAACCTGTACATGTTCTATAGATAAACAGTCTCCATCATGGAACAGAAATATCATGATGCTAAAACCAGCACAAAACCCAGTGGTGTTCCCATACACTCTGTTCTGAATTTCACTTCTTTCTCAGCAGTGCCTCAATATTCTGTGAAGCCCAATAGCCCTTAACTGAGTCCATGTCAAAATCAAAGCATGACTTTAAACTTTTACTAAAATTTAGTTTGATATTGCTTGCAAAAATGCAAAATTTCAAGGAAAACTCTCAGATAATAATGCAATTAGGCCAGTATTATATAGAATAGAATAGAATAGAATAGAATAGAATAGAATAGAATAGAATAGAATAGACAACAAGTATCCAGCTCAATTTCATGCATTACCTGAGGTTTGCCACAGTCACATTCTTCATTGGTATCCACCACATTATTACCACAGACAGGTTCTTTGTACACATTACTTGTTTTGGGAGGATTTCTAAGGCAGTTTCCTCCTCCATTTAGAATAAAGGCCTCAAAATCATCAGCGCTACAGGTGCTGAAATTCCTGNAATATGAATGCTTTTAGAAGCCAGAGACCATCAGATTATCTATTCTGGTGTCCTGTATGAAAAAAGGCTTTAAAAATTCTATACTGAGTCTAAAAATGTTTGATTAAAAAAATATTCTCAGGAAAACATTCATCTTAACTTGGAGTCCCTAAGAACTGAGGAATGCAACTTTCTAGAGTAGTTTTGTCCAATGTTCAGTTACCCTGATTTATAAATACAACTGGGGATAAATAAAATATTATGATCTTTTTCTCCTAAGGGGAAGCCAAAGAACAAATGAACTGAAGGAAACATAAGGCAAGATTTTTTTAATTAACTGTTAAATAATTTGTTGCATATTTGCACAAACCCAGTGAGTACATGTAAAGCATTCTTAACAGGGTGAAAAAAACCCCAACTACACACTATTATTAAAAAATAATAATTAAGTCCAAATATGGTTTTACAAATAAAGAATGATTGGGTAAGAAAACAGATAAAATTTCATATAAATTAAAATTATGTAAAATCCTAAGTCAATTAATCCACCTCTGTGATTAAATTTTTCAAACTATTCCCCATCCACTAAAGTTCTTCCAGATTCATAGGAGTTTCACAGCTTGTAAGGCATAGTCACTGCAAACAAAATAAATTCTTAAAATAACTGGAAATCTTACTTATCTGTGCTGTGCATGATATAGGATGCAGGACACCTCTTATCATCATGTTTCATTCCCAGATTGTGCCCCAGTTCATGTGCAACCACTGTGGCATGACGTAACATTTTGTTATGATTCAGCTAATAAAGAGAATCAAGTTAAAAAAAGTGAAACTAAGGGAAATACTGTTTGTATTTGTATGTACTGTTTGTACCCAGTGATTTACTCTCACCAAAAGCTCTCAGGGACTAGGAAGGCAGAATACCAAACTGTATTGTAAGGGGAAAGCAGCAAGGACTGACAATTTGTCACTTTATTTTCAGGTAGGTAACAAGTTGGCAGCTGGTGTGGATCACTATTGCAGGTTTTATTCTGTGTGATTGTATTCTATTCTATCACTGTTAGACACTGATTTCAAAGGAGTCTTCAACAACAAATGTACTGTTAAAGAACAGAACCTGCTTCTGAGATTGTCCACAGTGTTGTGGCATCCATACTTTAAGGACAAGAACCTCTGGAGTTACTGGTTCTGCTCCAAGGGTGGAGATAAAAAAAAGAGTTTTGTACTAATTTTTAAAAACTTTTTGCTTGTTTACAGACCTATTGTGAGGAATTCCAGACACTTGAGACTACAGTACATTATGTGCACTTTCTATTTATTTAAAGAGTAAAAACACCCACCATTATTTTGTTGCTGCATTCCCATCCCAAAATCTCTGTAGTTATGAACTTTAATGGTATAAGGATAAGATTACACAACACTGAGTTTGATGAATCACAGAAGATGACCAAAAGAATTCGTTGAAGATTAAATGAGCTAAGTGGGCTGGAATTTGACAAAGAAATTGGGAAGTACTTAAAAAAAGAAAAGGTATAAAATATACACAAGTCTTTACATAAGAAACCTCATGAAAGAAATCAACCAACTCCAAGACCAGGGTGATTTGACCAAGTAGGTCAAGGACCAGTTTCTTCCATCCCAAATGCTGATGTACTTACAGTGCTGATTGACCCTCCCTGGACATGTGAGCACACAGTACCCACAAAAGCCATTCCAATGGATCCACTGAAAGAGCTTCTGCCTCTGCAACAAAAGCAGTTTGGAGATGGTGTTAAAGATGGGTTGAAAGTTCATGATTTCTGCTAAAAGACACCGAAGAGTTGGAAAGAAATATTGCAAGGCAAAATTTGGTCTTTCTGAAGTCAAGAAGGAATTTATCACCACAGCAGGGTTTCATACTAATTAATAATGAATATCTGTATAAGAGCTTGAAAATAATGATCAATCACCTAAGTCTGCTGTGTCAGTGCACTCAATTACAAATGGCTAAGGTGGGAAGGGACCTCTGAAGGTCACCCTGTCCCTGGAGTTGATTAACTCTTAAGAATCTATTATAGTATCTTATCATTTTTCCAGGTTAAACCATTTTGGAAGTGCAGAGCATTTTACTCCAGGTATATTTTAATTAATATACAAGCCCCAAATCACATACATTAACACTGGCAGCATGGCAGCTTTTCCCACTGAATGCAGACTTACATTATGAGGTGACCAACGTCATTTCTTGAGCGCTTCAGAAGATCTTTCTGTCTCCAAGAAACAAATCTACTCAGCACATCTCCAGCTGAACCATCCATTACAGATATGTGGTTGGCATCTGTCCAAACCTCTAATCCAACCAAAACAATCTGAATGTTTAATGCTGTATACATCTGGGAAAAAAAATATAATTAATGTCCCTCAGCTGTTCTGATGGAATTCTGAAAGATGACTTAATTATTACTGAGTGTACAATAAGCTGAACATAGTGACCAAGACATAACTTCAGTTTCTTTGAAACTCAATATATGATGTTTGTAATTTTAAGAGAAATGTAAAATATTTGTAAATTGTAAATGAAATAAAAATATTTAGAATATAAAACAAAGTATAACTGAAAACTACCTACTTTATGAAAGTACCTAAACATATCTTTTGGAAAGGAAGCTGCTCTTCTGAACATTATGATAAAACAGAAACTACTAAATCCAGGCAACTTATCTGACCTACCCCATCAACATAATTAATCAGCTCCACTGTTTCCTTTTGTACTGCAGCAGGATCAGAATTCTTCAGCAAAAACTGTAAAATACCATAACAATGTTAGAGGAGAAAAATTAGCAAAACAATAAAATGTATTTAGTGTTGGATGATATAATTACCCTGTTGTGATCCACAACCACGAATAATTCTACATAGCTCTTCTGGGGCAGGACAGCTCGCTTCTCCTGCAAATGAGAAAGCACAGTAAGCTAACAATGAGTTTGCAATTTTTAATGTGGCCTCAATTTGTGTTAGATTACCACATAAACATCTCTGTGTCAGTAATTCACACCAGGTCAGACACTGGGATGCATGAGCTGAATGGCAGCTTGTGCATTTCAGTCCTACCCACAGCTGTCCTGGCCAGACTCTGCTCTTCCACTACAGGGTTGCTTCAAGCTATGTGAGATCCCCATTGTGCTGATCTTCTGTTTTCCAGGATTTCCTCAGCAGGGCTCCCACCAGCTTGGTGTCCATGAAAATGAAGGCCACAAGGAAATGTCCTGCCAGGTCAATCCCACCTGCAGTGATGCTGTGCCAGAGCAAGAGCCCTGGAGATGCCTTGGACTGCAGCTCAAAGGAAGAAACAGAAATATATTTACCCTGAGGAGCCTGTCCCTGCTGGAGGTACTGTTTGATGAAAATGTGTGTTTCACAGACTGCTTCACAAACATCTCATGCTCCAGGCTGCCATTCAGCACCCCACAGTGGAAGGGGATACCCTGAACATCTTCCAGTTCATAAAGCACATGTTCAAATGTGCTGGATGTGTTGAGGGGCTCCATTCCATACCACTTGCCTCCAATGTAGAGAATTCCCCTAACAATCATAATAGAATGAAACATTATTTCATCATTTTCCCCTCACGGTTATGACTAGATGAATGAATAACAGCTGGATACTTAGACACTTTGTTGAAATGAATTATTATTTTAAATTATATTAATATGGGGGTAAGTTCAAATGCCCAATAAAAGACAAAAAATAACTTATTTAAAATACTCAACAAGTGTGGGCTTCTTGAATCAATTAGAAAAGGAAGAAAAAAAAGCAGAATTAAGCCAAATTGTTAATAAATGAATCTGGATTGTGGGTACAGAGCTGATGCAAAGGGTCCCTTTCAGCCCTTATCTCTATTCATTTAAAGGACTCCCAGGATATGTCCTGATTTATTGTGAGTGACATCTCTCTGTGAAACTTCACCTGACAGGTACATGGATGAATCTTATCCCATTTGTGGTTTTATTGTGCTTGAAACACAAAAAATCAGTTCAAATTTAGACAAAATTTTTTCATGGAAATGGTTTGTCTTTTCAAATGTGCCCATTCATAAGACAAAGTTGTTTGCAGGAGTGTTTTAAGTCAACAAAAGCTTCATCAAGGTAAGATTTTTTTTTTTCTACAAAGGTATCTGTGGTCACAACATTCACATCAAGCACTAGAAGCTTCATTTCATGCCCAGGTTCTGCCTATATTTATTATGGGTTCTCTCATATTATCTTTTTTTTTTTTCTGTGAAGGAGTTTTGGAAAAGAGGAAAAAAAGTGGGAGTTGAGGGAAACTATAAAACCTGTAACGAGTTTCAGCTTCATCAAAAGGTGAAATATTAAAAAAAGTAGGAAGAGGAATTACCTAAGGCCATCACATGTGCTAAGAGCAAGTGTGGAGTCAGCAATTCCTTCAACAGTGCCATGGTAATAACAGTGTGCCTGAAATGAACAAACCCACACAATTAGTGACACAACAAGGTGGTTGCCTTCAACTGCAAACTTATTTTCTAGCAAACCATATTATTTGCATGACATCAGGGCTAGCTGTTTGAAATTTACAGAGCTCCCTACCTGGAAAGTAATCCTGACCTTCTTGGAGGAGAATATTCCTTGACATGAGTACCTAAAGTAGCCCGTGGTCCCTTGGTTCTAGAACACAGCCAGCTCTATAGTTTAACCCATCACCATCTTTTATAAAAATATTTTAAGCTCCATTGCTCATCCTGTTCTTAGAGTCCTCTCAAAGGCTGCTCTGAGAAGATCTTTCATGTACAAACCACACAATTAAGTCTCACTGAGCTCAAGTGCAGTTTGAAGTTGAAATTAAACTTAAAAGTATTTATAAGGTTTGTTTGATACAGGATTTAAAAACTATAGAGCTTTGATGCTGCTATTGTACTTTAAATTGCATATTATGCAAAGATGGCTCAAATTCAGGCTTGGCATAATCTCCTGGCAAATTCTTTCACACCTTGGGAACAGGGGTGTTGCACCCCACAAACAGCCCAGTCCCTCATGAACCCCATGTTTAGATCACTGCTAACTGTTAAACAGAAATGCTCCACTGTGAAAACTCACAAAAGTCTCATTCCCAGCAAATATATTTTTTCCTGGCTTCCCTGGTTTTTCAGAGAAAATTCTGACACAAAGGGGAAGTTTTATTATGTACAATACCTCATTTTTGGATGGTGTTGCCTGCAGTTTCCCATCTTCCCCATATGTGTACAGCTTAAAGTTGTCACTAAGAAGTTTTCTGGAAACAAAAATAAACTACTGTTCTTTTAATGGTCTAGAAACAAGAAACAAGTCAAGAGTCCTGGTAAGTGCTACATTCTGTTAGCAGCACATTCAATGCTAAATTTTTATTAAAATCCAAGCACATGAAACAAAATGAGCTGGAGTTTTTGGAAAATAAGTTATTTTGGAACTTATTATTCTTTATTTTAACTAAAATATCCATAGAGAGGAATCTAAGCAGACTCAGTTGCATAAAGACCTGGCCTATTACAGGCTCAGGAATGAGGAACAAGAGAAACAGTAAAATTTCTTCAAATACAAACCCCAGAACCCCTCTGCCCTGCTGATAAAACGAATGCTGAATTCCCTAAGGATTTTCTGAAACGTTCTAATACTATTTGGAGTGCTAATAAAAAAATCAAAATAATTTTTTTCACAGCTAGAAAATCGATTATTCCCTTCTATTTGCAAGATATTACCATAACAGAGACACTGTATTTAACACTACTTAATAGACTTGTTTTGTTGTTTTTACAATCTGTCATTTAAATGGTTTCTTCTGAATTTTTTGAGTATAAAAATGCTTGTCTATATGCAACTAACCCTGAAACAAGACATGTCCTTAGAACACTCTATCACATACTTATTTTTCTTCAGCTTCAGGAGGTATGTTCCATTTCTGGTTTTAACTGAGTAAGAAAGATTGTCATCTGAATGCTCCTGAAAACAGAACCAAAGATATCACTTAATTAGGTGATTTTTCTATTCAGTTTTGTTAATTCCATGTTTTGCTTGATAAGAGAGGCCCAACTACTGTGTATGCTTTAAGTAAAAAACCACAGATTCCTCACCCTCAGGCTTTAGTATTTCAAACTCTCGGCAGCAAACTGAACATTCTTTCCTGTGTAAAGTTTAAATTCTATGAATCTATATTTTCATTTAGACAGGAGGGCACAGTCCATGAATGCACTCTTTGCTAAGTACCACATCATGCTCTGTGACACTCCTTATGTAAATCAGATAAACGACTCGCAGTCTTTTTTCCCCTAATTGGTTTGCTCAAAGATGACTAATGCTGTTTCATTAACAGTTACTTCAGTAAATGAACTCAGTATCTGGCACAAAGGTAAATTACCTCAGAACTGAAGAACTAAGGCTCAGGTTTCTCTTTTAACTCATCTTTTAACCTGTGCCACTCTGTGGAACCATTTTTATCCTTTGGGTGCTACATGGCTGAAATCCTCTGGTTATTATCCAAAGACCAGAATAAGGACAGCATGAATGTTAGCTCAAGTTCAACATCTAATCTGACTCAGAAGAAATAAAAATATTCTTTATGTCCCTTCTCACTTCTTTCTTAGAAGGTCGTTAACAGGATTAGAAGTTTGGAAGGCACTCACAGGCCTTTGTATGAACAAATTTACTAAAAGCTAGTTGAAAACACTAAGAATCAGAAGAGAGAGTGGGGCACAACTCATTACAAAAATCTCTCTATACCATCCACTGTGTGTGTGTGTGTAATGTAGGACAGTGTTTTGAAAAACAGCAACAATCAGAAAAAAAGAAAATCAGATAGAATAACAAACCTCATGAGAAAATGGGGGATGTTTCTCTCTGCCTGTCAGACTTCGAGGAATGATTATTTCTAATGTAGAAAGTTTGGATGTGTATTCAGAGGATACACCTGAAAATAAAATTTGAAACTAGTAAAGAATCAGAAAGGATAAGGCATTATGTTGGCACCTGCACAGTGGTGATAGACAAAAGCCTACTCTGATCCAGCCAGAAATATAGAAAGAGTGAAATAGTTCAAGAATGATCAAACTGACTTTAAAAAAAGTTACTGCAGATTAAAGCTGGGGTCTTCTGGAGCACACAAAGAAAAACTCTCAAAGCATTTAAACAAAAATCTTAATTCTCTCATATTCTGGATTATTAACTTTGTGACTTTGTCATTTTTTCTTCCATGACCGATGCTTTTAACCTGATGTACCACAGAAAATTGCTGCAGCTGGCTTTCTCCTTTCTCCATTGTCCTGAATAAGGAATACTTTTAATCGTCCTCTGGATACAATTTGTCCACCTCCCATGTAGGAGAAAACGTGGCTCACCACACTGCCTCCTGCCATTGCCTAATCTTGCATTTTGTTTGTTCTAGCAACAGTCAGATCTTTGCAAAAGGTTTGTAGCCTTTTACATGATATCAGAATTATCTCCACAACAACATGCTAATGCAGGAAGCTAAAGATAAGAAGCCTGCCAAGTATCTGGTTTCAGGTAAATGGTTTTATAAAGCCAAAAACAATCTCCATTTACTTTTTTAAAAATTGTGTGGAGTTGAATTAATCTTCCTTTTTCTTGTCTGCTGATCAACTGGTTTGATCCACAGAGACACAACCATTGCTTTTAAACAGAATCAACAATAACATGAGTTTTAATAATGGAAGTGGTTTCTTCCTTATTAAATTGTTGTTTTATAAGGAAACAAAGAGATTTCTTCATGCTTATAGTAGTACAAAGTCACCCCCAGCCTCCCACGTTCCTGTGAAAGGAATCATAATTGCAAAAAAGTCACACAACCAGCCATTCAAATGAGGAGGGTTCTCCAGTGTAATGATGATCTCTACCTGTTAGATAGCATCAGGATTTTTAAAAGCTAGTTGCAGGTAGCATATGTTTAACAGTACAGGCTGCAATTGCAATCAAAATGTGGAAGCTGATATTAGCAAACTGGTCTGAAAAGAATATCAGTGCTTGACATTGTGATTTTGCTCTTAATCTTCAATAATTTTATTATCTAAATCACAAAATCCATTCTGTTACATGAGTCAAGCATATGTTGAACTAACCATGGAGATGCTCTTTTAACAATTCAAATTTTGACACCTGAAAGCAGGAAACCATCTTTGATGCATGTCATAAAAATACCACTTTCTATGAAACATTTCAGGTGCTACACTTAAATCTAAAATGTGAAGCCAAATCATAAATGGAGATGAGTTAAGGAAAAATTACAGTGAAATTGTAGGAATTTCCCTCATATTAGCAAAGAAGAAATGTTTTCCTACAATCTCTACTATTGATGAGAGTGAAACAACTGCAGTTGTCACAATCAGTGTCCTGCACAGAAAATTATGTATTTGCATACCTATGACATCCAGCAGGTAAAAAACCTCACAAAGAGCTCAACTATAAAAAGTTGCAACCTGTAATGTTTTCCAAGATTCTCTCAATGAGCAGGGCTGCACAGGGAGAGCCATGGTTCAGTGTCAAAGGTGCATCATTACAATCAGGGTCCAGACAGACTTGGAGAAACTTCCTGAATACGTAAAAAAAGAAAGCTTACCTTTTATCCAAAAAGGGTTTCCAGTAGAAATTAGTCCAAAAGTGAACAAAAATAGGCTGTGCATTACCATGACTTCCTGGAGAAACTACTCCAGCATCCGAGCTGGCTCTGGCTGCTCTGCAGGGAACCAGAAGAACGAGAACCGTCTGCTCCAAAGGTAAACAACAGAAAAAGCTCTCTGATACTGCATCTCTGCTGAGGAAATGGGAAGTAAAATTTAATCCACTAGGCTTGTGAGAAAACTGGTCAGACAGCCTAATGCAAATAAAAAGCAGCACATTCTTAAATGCTGATTGGAGAAAGAGCATGTCCTGTGTCGGGATCAAACTGGTTTATTCTAAAGGACTTTAATCCCACGGTGAGATCATATGAGATTAGAAATGCAAAATATTGCTACTGACAAATACAATGCTTAGGATATTTATCCTGGTTACTGCCAGCTTAATAAAAAAATAGTGTTTTTAGAATCAATTTACTCTGAAATTTCAGCTTCTTGTCTTCCATTTTTTCATCTTTACTTCAAAATATGTTGCATATGAACACATGAAAATCCCCAAAACAGAGGCTCCACCCAGTCCTTTCTGTTAAACACAATTCTCCTCACCAAAAGTCCATAATTTTGTGCAGATCATTGCTCTTCCAGGATCAGAGTAATCTTCCATGCAACCACATTGTCACCAGAAGCAGAAAAATAAACACTTCTAAAACTGGATGAGTTTGCAATGCATTTCAGACATCAAGCACATGTACAAACACAAAATGAGACTGAGACAACACACACAAACATTTACATTAATTAATTAATTCTTTGATAAAGCAGATAAAATCCAGTTTTCCATTGCTGGTAAATCCTATAAAACAATGCCATAAGTGACAAAAAGCAGAATGCTGGCTGTATTTGCTGTATTAGTTTGTGGAAGCCCGTTCAGGTCCATTTTCCACGAGTCACAGACTGAGAACACCCTGAACATTCCTGCACTGAGCCCTGGGTGGAAGCAGAACTCGATACTCGCATTCCCTGGGTCTGTGTCTGAGCCTCAGGAGCAGCATTCCCCAACTCCTGAAGGTGAGAGCCTATTGAAAATTAAATGAGCCCCATCTTTTATTTATGGCCTCTTTTATTCATAGCCTCTCTCCTGTGCGGCGCGCTATCAGGACACAACTCGGGAGAATCCCGCTGCTCCAAATTTTGACATATTAGCAAGTTTCACAGAATCCAAGAATCATTTCAGTTGGAAAAGTCCTTTGAGATATTGAGTCCAACAGGGGATCACACTGCGGGGGAAGAACCTTTTCCTAATATCCACCCTGGATCTCTCCAGGCAAAACTTCAGGGTCAGTCTCTTCTCTCACGCAACCCGTGCCAGGACAAGAGGACATTGTCTTAAGCTGCACCGCAGCTTAAGGTGGACATTAAAGTTTAGGGAGGACATTACGAGGAATTTCTTCTCAGGAGGAGCGATGAGAATTGGAATGGTGGGAGGTGGGGGACTCAGAGGCGTTTTAGTAAAACCTGGAGGTAGCACTCGATGCCAAGCAATGGTTTGGCACGGTAATGCTGGGTCACGTATCGCACTCAGTAATCTCAGAGGTGTTTTCCACGCTAATTAACCCGGGCTCTGAGCCGCCCCTCCGCCCCGCCCGGCCTGAGGGCTCCGCTCCCGCTCCCGGCGCTCCCTCGGGCGGTTCCCGCCGCTGCCCAGCGCGCACGCGCGGAGCCCCCGCGCGGCGCAGGCGCGTGCG